>JAZDUH010000136.1:28570000-28852500 GCA_036419115.1 Scarus forsteni
GCTTTTAAACTGTTAATCAATATTTAGCCGAGAATGAATCAAAGCAATAGATTATGTAAAATTCTTGTTGCATTTCTGTCTTAAACACATCTCTAAGCAATCCAGATAATTTTGATTGTTTTTTTTACACAGCGTGCCTTAATAATTGAATTAGCCAACAATTTTTTGTATAAGTTTGATTGCTACAAAGGCTACATATACTTTCCCAATGATTTAAGCCCCACTAAGAACTTCATCCACCCCCTCTGTGTGCACTGTATCTGTAAACCTCTGCAGGTAACAATAAATGTATCTACACAGCTTGTAGTGATTCACTACATTTCTACAAATGTCTTCTGAAACAAATGTGCAAGGATCTTCTTCGAGTTTGGCTTTCTGTTATTTGTGTGGGTGGAGAGGCCAATAAAAAGGAGCAGAAGGTTCAAGAAGAAGTAACACATCATGTCTTGCTGCTGCAATACATCCTGGCCTCCTGGGGCTACTGTGGGTGAAGAAGCTGGCATATCTGCCAATTTAAGAGTTTCTCCTTTTTTATTTACAAGTGTTGAAAAAAACGACCGTAGCAGAAGCTTATTGTGGCTGTCTCCTGGATGTTTTGGATTAATTTCATATAGGGAACTTTTGGGGTGGAACACAATACAGAAAGTGCAATGGATGGTCGTCTTAACCTTTGTGATATGATAAGGACTGTGTTGGTACAAAATTCTGTACAAATATTGTGCTTGTTACAGATATTGTAGGATTCTCTATCCCCCCAAATAGTAACATTACATGTATTAAGAGGGTTGGTTATCTCTGGATTGTATTTTTATATATCTGACACAAAAGATGGTGATGAAGATGCACTCCCTGACACAATCATCATGCTGCTAATATCATATGTATTTTTTTTTACAAATAACTTTTTATATGTTAAGAGGGCTTTTTAAATGCATGTCTGTCTCGCCAACCTTCACTGACCAACTTCACTTGGCTAAATGCTTAAAGGCCCAATCAGGGAAGAGAAGCGGGAACTACGGACGTGACGACAACATGAAGTGACTGCATCTTTGAAAACAATGGCTACTTCTCAAGCAGTCTTATTATCTACAGTTTTTCATCTGAAATGGACTGAATTGTTTCTTTGAAAGAGGAGCAAAGAACGTCACTCAAAGCTTAGATATAGTTCTCTTTCTTTTAACTCAGACATGAAGGTTTTTCACATACCTTGACATGTTTTGGCGGAAACTTCCGCCTTCCTCAGAAGTGTCACCAGATGATAGGTGTGACGTGTTAAATCAGCTGGTGTTACAGAGGTGTGACCCTCCTGTCAAATTTTCTGACAGGAGGGTCACGCCTCCAGCTGTCCGTTCGCCTCTGCAGGACGCTGCTTCAGGTGTGTGAAAGCATATAAGTTCCCTCGTCCCTGTTCATCGTCCCTGGGCCTCGTTTCCTGATCTCGATGGCTTCCCTTATCCTCCGTAACACCAAGTGATTTAATACGTCACACCTATCATCCGGTGACACTTCTGAGGAAGGCGGAAGTTTCCGCCAAAACATGTCAAGGTATGTGAAAAACCTTCATGTCTGAGATAAAAGAAAGAGAACTATATCTATATAACTTTAAGACATAATGAACACTATACAACTGTCACTTGAAGCTTGTCTATGAGAAATCATGTTTTTGTTCTTCTCCTGACTGGGGATCACTGCTGGGAATCTGGGAGAGAACGCAACTAAGTCTAAGGTTGTCATGGTTACTCAGTGGTACTTGGCGGAAGATGCTCTCCTCAGAAGTTTACCGGGAAAACTTGGTAGGGATTGTCTTTATTGAGGTTCATGTCACACACGTGTAAGTGTTAAATGATACACAAGTGCCCTAATTTAATGTAGGATGATATTCTAAGGTAGCTTAAGCAAACAGCTAACAACAGCGCAAGCTGCTACGTCATATGTAGCAGCATTGCTTGATATGGATTGTTCTGTGATGAGTGTGACAAGCCAAATGACTGTCCAGTCACAAGGTGCTGCTGTTTTTGCAGGTTATGCCCCTGAAAACATTTTCAAACGGCTCTTTCCCAGATGGATTAGTGAAATATTTCCATGGAGGATATATAGAACTGTCTGTCTGGTGTGTCAGGATATAAATCATCGAACTCAGTGGATCATTGATTGACTGATTTTTTACCCAATTTTCAGTTGCCTCCTCTCACAAAAAAAGAAAAAAATGTACTGGATATGTGTGTTTGGGGGGGGTTGTACCTTTGTATTTATCCAAATAACCCTCATATATGTTGTATTGGTTCAACTATTGATCAGCTCCTGATCAGGCTGTTACTTCTAGAAAACAATCCATGAATCTTTGTTGAATCAAATAAATGGCTGGCTGAAATTTTTCATATGCTGAAGTATACTCCCTGTGCTTGGCACTATTTGAAAAAGGAGTGATCTTCCACCAGCACACACTAATTCTGGTTCAGAATAATTTCTTCTTCTATATACCCTGATTCTTAAAGGTAACCTCCTGCTTCCGTAGTGAAAGGAAAGTCATCGTCACTTGAATCCTTTCGTCTGCCGTTGTTGTGTCTTCCTGAGTCACCAGAGCAAAATATCCCATCAGTGTAATTGATGCACACAGTCCAGTGAAAACATAGGCTTTTGCTGCATGGTTAAAACATTAAACCCAACCTGGTTTTGTTGCTTGTTTTAACCTACAGCTTGTTCTTCTTAAAGGCACAGTGTTTCAACCACTTCACTGACTGTTGTCAAGTACCTCATACAAGTTCCAAAATGCAGAAATATTTAAAAATGGGAAAGTTCCACAACATTGCTTTATATTTTGTTATATGTTTGTGACACTAAACAGTGACTCTGTCTTTTTACAGACTCTGAATGCCTGCATTCTTGGATGAATCACACTAGCTGAGGTGAACCGAAGCCTCAGACTGTGGAAAATGTTTCTTGATAATATAATAGTCTTGTCAAACCCAATCAGGTTATGCTGTTACATTTCTGTTATGTTATCAGGCAGTGACATTAATATAAGCAACATTGAGTTCAAGTCTAAAGTGATTTGAGAAGGCATGTCGCTCCCAGCCTTCCTGTTACTCATTTAATATGTCTTCTATCATTTCATCATTGTAAAATATGACTCGACTTTATTGTTGCTTGTGTTTTAGCTGGCTGTAACCAGAGAACATTTGACAAACAGCAGTGCCAGACACTTGAAAGAAAGAAAATGAGACATTTCATGGTGCAGTGGCAGTTGAAAGACAGAAAAGATGCACGACTGACAGCATACTCTGCTTATGAATGTATTAAAACAGTATGAAAACACACTGACCCTTAGAAAAAAAAGTTTTAATTCCTGCAGGCATTTTTCTCAGTTTTCATATTCCACTTATTTCCGCCGACTTTCCTCCTCAGACAAAAGTCATCAGTAATCTCATCATGTGCATGATTTCCTCTCATCACAGACACAAATACTCGTTTTAGCTGAAATGAATGCATGCTAAAGGGCCAAGGACAGCCCTCTACATATACAAATGCTCGTATCACACTGCAGTGGAACAACAAAACAGAGCAGTGTGACATGATTAATGGCTGAAGCGTCAGTCTGGTTAATTGTCAGTATTCAGTGGGCATGTGGCACACTTTCCCGCAAATGAAAATCAGCACACGGCTGCAGACAGTGGAAATTGTATGTTGATAATGAAACGTTCTCAATCAATCTGATGTCTGCCACAGATTGCCAATTGATTAAAACATTCATCTCATCTGAATTTAATTCAGGGTTCCATTTCACAAAATGATTAACACAATGATGCACTGCAAACTCGATCTCCGTCATGTTTTTTTTTCCTTTTCTAGTTTTTTTCATTTTTTCTCTTCTCTCATTTTTGTAAACATGGTTACCACCAAATGTGTTGCCTCTCCATTTAGTGCTGCTGAATGAAAGACATTAAATAAAAGCCTTTTTAAGTGCCACACAAGACATTTTTTAGTTTACTCTTTCTTGTGGCTTTAACAAAGTCTTTCCTAACTAGGGAATGGGAAGTGATAAGATTTTATCGATACCAGTGCTGTTAACGATCTTGCTAATCGATCCAATTCTTTAACAAGTCCCTGATTGATTGCCTCAGATTTTCCGTGCGGGCAAATTTTGGCATGTAGATTTTCAGTGGCAACAATGTCAAACATGTTACAGCATAGATAAATGCTTCTGCAATTTGCTATTGTTTCCACTCACTTAAGGTTTTGCAGCAATTACATCTTAAAATGGGCGGTTGCTAACAAATTGCTAATAGTAAGGTCTACAGGACAACATCTGCTTTCTACTGTCACATTTCTTCAGATTTCCCACATAAACTGACACACTCAGCTTTCAATTTACAAACTAGAAGTGCTCCGAGGGCACAAACCTCCTTCAAAGAATTTCCAACAATGTTGAGTTACTTCCAAAAATTTGGAAAACTGTTCATGTTCTAGCAAGTCCATGTCCCTAACTCGAGGCTCCACCTCTGTATAAGGAAAGGTTCTTTGAGGACTAAAGATCTGGAGCATTAAAAAGTTTCTATTCCTACTGAAAAGACTCACTGAGCTGCTGAACATAGAAAGTTGTCCATTCATGTATCAACTAAAATAGAATGATTTGGACCAAGAGTGAGAAATGATAAGTTTTGGTTAAAATTTGGTCAATTTTGCTGTTTGTTTAAAATATGCTGAAAACATCAATATGTTAAAATAAGCTATATTTGTCTGGTCTTACAAAGTCAGGATGACGCTAAAAGAAGTAATTTATAAGCTGAAAGAAAATATTGTCATCATTGAGCTTAGACTAAAGATCTGGAGCATTAAAAAGAGGTACGTCATCACTGAAAAGACTCACTGAGCTGCTGACACATCTTTAGATGTGGGAAGTTGTCAGGTGTTAGTCTATGCAATCTATACAATATCATCATTGTAGGGTTTTAAAGAAGCAACATCTTCTGAGCTTTATAAAATTAGATTATGTTCACATTGGTGTTTTAAAGTTTAAAATCCTAAACAGCCACTCTTTCACTGTGTAACCTCATCAACTCCGGCTCCATAAAATCCCCTAGAACGTCTTTGACAGCACCTTATCCCATACCCTTCTGTCGAACTGCTTTTGGGTCAACTTTTAATGTAAAATCCACAACTCAGAGTAACTCTCTGTGAAAAAATATTGAGACCTTCACTTAAATCTGCAGTTCCAAAAACATACTGAAAAAAATTCTAAAAGATGCTGCATTTTGTATCCACTGCAATGCCTTTCATGTCATTTCACTGCTTTTTATTTGTGTAATGTGTGTGTGTGTGCTTGTGTGTGTAGGTGTGCATGTGTGTGTGTTTGACGTATAACATTTTGGGGTATATTGCTTTTCTGCAGTGTTTGTTTTGTGACGTGCCGATGGACTGCAGATGGATCTTTAAGCCAACAGTAGTACATTTATATTAAATATTGTATAAAGTCCCATTAAACATATAATCAATTTAATTACAAAGTCCTCCAGTGTATGAAAGGCAAATTTTTCCTCTAACCACAGTTCATTGCAGCCTTTGAAATGAATAACCAATGGAATATTTTTGGAGGAGCAGAAAGTAGAGATGGTTATTAAAAACAATTTTCAATTGCTAAAGGACACAATATCATTTGTCTCTTTGCTTAACAATTTCCTTATCAAGTTCTTCCTCTAAGTTCGTGTTGCTTTGCAAATCAAGGAGGTCGCGCTGCCATTGGGAGCCGTCAGCTTGACATGACAACAAAGAAGTCAAAAAGTAACCATGGAGCATAGAAGATGGAAGTAACCAAAGCAAATGCTTTATTCAACACAGTATGGTGCAAATTGTACCATGTCTAGTGTGGTTACAAGCAAGGTGGTAACACAAGAAACTTCCTGTATTTGCCCTCACAGACCAGCATTAAATGCAGTACCAGGTGCACATGGGGCCCAATCTACTAAAGGTTTGCAGATATTAAAGCACCTGCAAACTTGATGATCTACTAACAGGGTTCAATGAGGATTGTGTCTGTCAGATGAGCAAAATAGCACGCGCAGTCCATTTAGCGTGTTTGCCCTCATGAATACTAAGAATACATGCAGATCATCAGAACGCACAAAATATTTGGTGGAGGAAATGCAAATGTAATTATTTAGCACCCACAATGTAATGTATCAAACCCGCAAGTGATTGCCGCGTTATTATTGCATCTGATTAAGTCAATTGAAATGCATGTGCAAGAAGGGGCACTGTGAGGGAGGCTGTGATCATGGCGGCAAACAGGGGTCACATTAACCAAATATTTTCCATCACTGACTGATTTTTTTTATGCAAAACAGAAAGACTTGGAGGCTGTCTGTCACTATGAAGGACTGGAAAAAGAGGGATGATCTAGAGTGCCATGAAGACACATGTGTAAAGTAAACCCTCTCTGCTTTGCGCTCTGCATCACAGAGGAGGCCATTTAATCTATGGGAAAAAAACAACAACTTTGTTTGTCACTCAGAGCTGACTGCATCACACTCTTCACACACTGACAGCGAGTTTAGAGGCTGTCAGTGTGCGGTGAGCAGTCAGTGAGTAAAAGACAACAGATACCCGTGCGGTCTGTGTGCGTAACTGTAAGACTGCTCTTCACATGAGAGGTTATTGATGATGAAGCGGTGCAACTATATTAATGCTGCCACTTAAATTTTATTTTTCATTGCAATCAGAACAGGAAAATAAAAAATGACTGATAGAAATATGGCATGAGGGAAAAGTGACGATCTTGCGCAAAAATTAACGCAAGTGTGGTTGCCTCAAACACCAAGGCTTCAAACTTCATTTTTCATTTACAGCCACTCTGCTCTCCCAAACTCTGCATGGTGACAGTTAATAGCACATGCAATATCGCAAAAAGAGGTCAGTCCCCATCACTTTTGCCGACAGAATCATTAATGGGATCAATTTCTAATACAAGTTTAAAGTGTAGCCTAAGATGTCCAGTAAGTTTAAGGAGTCAATCACCGAAAACCAGTAAAACATAAAGACTATCATACAGTTACCTCTGCATTGGAACAGTTTAACATACAGTACATTCAATATGCCAAACAACAGTGATCAGCTGAAACAACAAATAGCAAATAAAATACATTTAAAACCATTTATTCAAAACCTGAGTTGAAACAGGATCAAACTAGTTCTTTAGTCCTTTTATCCTCATGCTGGTAGGCTAACTCTGCAAACAGATGAAGGTGGCTTAACCTCTAAAAACACAGGATGACTGCGATCAGACAGGATTGACTCGGTCTTCTTTAAAGTTCTCAATATGTACACACATATGAGGTCATAGGTCTGAGCCTGCAATTTTCCCACAAGCTTTTACAACTCATAACAGTTAATGAAACTGATGCACTTATAAAGAGACAAAATGAAATGTTATACTACGCAATCAAACAAAAGAAAGTCATCCAAGTCTTGCTGACCAAACTAGATGTTTTCTGGTGTCTCTCTAAGCTCTGCAGCACTGATATTCAGCACAGTTGTGTTTTTACTTGGTACCAGATTACAAGACTGGTTTCCTCACCATTGTTTCAATCACAGGCTATTATTGAAGTGTCAAACCCATTGCGACTCTGCTTTCCCATCTGTAATGATGTTTTACCTCCAGGAATTCAGCCTGACTTCGGAAAGTCAGAGGAACTTGTCACGGCGTGTCACACCTGCCACGTCTCATTGTGCTCTCCTTTATTCTCTGGACAAATCATTTGCAGTATTTGTTCTTTTTGTTTCAGAGTAAATGGGAGGCTTGGTTTAAAAAGCAAGATGAGAAAAAGGGATAAAAACTGTGGAAGATTTTTCTTTTTCCTCTGAGAATTGTAACCTTGTGTCAAAGCAATAGCAGTGTATCATTTTGATAAGAACACCACGACTGCAGTTTTCCTTCGGTTTCTTTTGGTTTTGTTTAAGTCTTGCAATCTTTGATTCTGGGTGATCAAGATGACAAGTGACACATGCTTTTTCCTGTTTTCCTTTTCTCTCTCTATCCTTACTTTAGACAAAAATAGAACAGTAGTATGGTGTGCTGTTCATCTTGTTGCCTCTGCCTCCATTTCTAATATGAATAATAGTCTCAAACAACTCTAATCCATTCATCTACCCTTCAGCATGAATCAATCCATCTATCTGCCTCTTAACACACTCTTCCTTGCATCCATTACACTCCAAGCTGTTTTATCTATAGACACAACAGACAATTTCCTTTGTGTCTGTTGAGGTGGCAAGCTGCCCTGTCTGTACCCCTTCTTTGAACTGCTGTGCTCATGCCAGCTTGTTCCGAGGCAGTAAATGGCACCGCTTCTCAGACACATTGTCTGAATCCTGCCACTGGAGTTGGGATGCCAGCTTTAGGCATGTCAGGCCTTCGGGGCATCGGGATTGGGTTTCCCCAGACCCCCTTGTCAAAGGATTAGCTTGCACTCTGATCACGGGGAACGCAAAACAGCCCCTCCCCTTTTCTCCATCGCTGCTGCTTCTGCACAAGCGCATTCCTTTGTACTTCTTTCATGCCCTGGTGGAATTTCATGAAATGTGTGGCAGCAGTCTTACTATCTATACTCCTCTCCCCCCAACCCTTGCCTTTTCTCTCCCTTGTTACCCTTCCTGCATTCCTGCCTTCTCTGCCTCCTTCTCTCTTCTCTCTCCATCACTTTCTCCTCTCCTCTTCAGCCGTGTGTTGATGAGCCTCTGCACTGTTTTTTTTTTTTTTTTCCAAGGAAGGAAGAGGGATTATGCTAAGCCCTAACTCGGGGAGACCAGCCTTATCTTGCCTGTAGCAGCTCCATGCACCAGAGGAAAAAACAGGCTGGAGCACAGCTACAGGCCCGAGAAAGACAGTATGGGGGTAGACAAAGATGGGCATGGCAAGCAGTGTAGAACTCATCCATATTTTCCTACACATTTGGCACTATGGTCCATTTCCTGCCATGTCTCAAAATGCGTGTTGCAAAATTGTTCTTCCAAGCATCTATGTTGAAAAACAGTGTATGCATATCAACAGAGACACTTCCTTTTTCTTCATCTTCTTCTTGATGCCTGCAAATTGCTGCAGTGAAACACCAGATGTTATTTAATCTGCAGTGGAATGGCATTACTCTCTAGGCGATACACACTTGTAAATGTCCCTACACAAGGACACTCTACTGTGCCGGACATCGCTCCAATCCCTTCTTTTAGCGAATCTTCAATTACGGCTGTATTATTCTCAATTATGGTGACTCTAATTAAAGTCCCATCCCCTGATCCGTTTCCTGAATGAAACTATCCCCCCTCTACCCCAGGCCTGAGACAATGGGCCGTGTTACAACAGGGAACAAGGCCCCACTGTAAGCAGGCTGCTGGCCTATTCACCTGGCCTAATTATCCCAACCCAATGGGGGCTGTGCTCCTGGGAAAGGCCCTGGCTCTGGGGAACCCAGGGGAACTCGAATTTCCTTGCATGTGCAGGCACAGGCAGTTACCCCAGGATGAATGGGGAAACAATGGTACACTAATATGGTGTACATAAAGAGGCTTGACGTACATATGTCTATTGGCCCTATTGAACACCCCAGTGCAAAATGTATAGCATGCAGCACAGATGTCTCTCCAATGAATTACCTAATGCAGTTATCATTTTAACACAGAGCAGTTACGCACAAAGCTAGTATCTTCCTTTCTTGAGCATACAGTAAATGACTGTGTTGTAGGCCATGTCCACACAGAGATGAAAACATTTTCATTTTTAAAATGTTCTATGTTGATATGAAATTGCTTCAAGACATGTGTCTGTCCACATGTAAACACTGTTGTACATATGCCAGGCCTGTATGTGCTGCTGTTTCTCTGCTCCAGACAAAACCAGAGAAGAAGACATGGAGCTTGCATGAGAGATGTAAACAAACACTGGCATATGCTGTTCTTCATGTCCACTTGTTGCTCACAGTGGCCGTAAAGGAGCAGATTTTTCTATAAAAGCCATAAGAAGCTCTGCCATTGTTTCTATTGTTGTTGGGTTAGAGTTGCAGAGGGCTTCAGAGTGCATGTACCTCATCAGAGGGCTGACGTAACTGTAGGACTGTATCACAGAGCAAATGTTTTTGTCACCTATCATAGCTTTTGACTGTGGAGACAGTAGAGATGGCATAACAAATCAAATCAACCCGGTTTACTCCACTTCATTCATATGGCCCATATTTAAAATCAATTACATTTACCAGAGTATTGCACAGTGACTACCAGAAATTAGTAAAACAAATAAAATGAGACAATGATTCAATAAAACTAATACTAAAAGCTTGTAACATAAAAAACGGCCAAACTGCTTGGTAGCACCATACCTGACAGGACCTAAGGCATGAAAATGAGTTTGACGCATGCCTTTGCATTGACATTTTCACTTGTTAAAAGTGAGAGATCAACCAAGGGAAACCTACTCAGACGTCAGCTATGGATAGCATTGCCTCTTTGTTAGTGTTTTTTGTCTGGTTTCATTCACTCCAATGTCATCAGAACGCTCCGCCAAGAAAGTCACTGCAACAGATTAGTTGGGACTTTTGTGGCACAACAGTACACAGAGAGTAAGCATCCATAAACCCAAAGACGACATTAAGATATCAACCAAGGACTTGGTCTTTCGAATATGCCAGAAAATCTGGTTGGTGAGAGAACTCCCAGTTGGTGCTTTGAAGCCATGCATTGTGTTTCTCTTAAGCCTGACCCCACGGGTTGCGATAGAACAGTGCCATGGATTCTCAAGGCAAGCAAACAACTGGTACATTTTTGTTATGAAAATATAATGCTCTTCATATGCTTTGTGGAAGACTGTACTTTTGACTCTAAATGTTCATGTTTTATCCTGTTGCTTTATCTTGGAGCTGGAACTGTGTAAATCACAATCTTTAAGTGACCTGAGTGCCTCTGGGGTTATTAGAAGGCCAGGGTGGGGTATCAGAGGGGGGAGGTAAAGGGCAACAAAGCCTCTTTCTTCACTCTTCCTCCTGATCCTATCACTCCATTCCTCGGCCATAGAGATGAAAGACTGCTCTGTAATTGGAGAGGAGGGAGCAAGTGGAAGTAATGAGAAAGTTTAAAAAAAAAGTGAATGGGATAGAGAGTGCTTGAGCAGTAGGTAAGGAAAAGTAAAAGAAAAAATACTTTTGATTTCCTTAAATTAAGTGAAGAAAAACAGCCCAGCCCTGCCCTTGCATCAGGACAAGAGTTTGATTGACAATGTAGCAACGTGAGGCTCTCAGCTGTAATAAGTTGCCTTTTGTGAGGAGAACCCAACGCTTTGTCTTCCTTGTTGCTGGGGCCCAGGGTCCAGGGATCAGCACTGACTTATTATGACTGGCTTTTGTCCTTCAGGAGCTGTGGGAGACTTGACTTGCCCTTTCGTCTGTCATTGAAATAAGAGTCCCATACTGGGGCCTTTAACCAGGCATGGGAATGCTGGAATGACAGACGAAGACATGGCCAACACGTGTAGTCCTCTGTGGTTTTGAAATACACATTGTTCAAAGCACCAGATAGTTTTTTAAACATTTGAATGCCTCAAACCTAAATGTTTTTTTTTACTGTTACAGAACTCACGGTTAATCCAGAACCATCACAGACAACAATATTCAAGACATAAGGTAGTCTGAATGGGTTTGTCCTCTCTCCATTTTGTCAACTTTTAGAGACACGGCCTGAAAACTTCTATTCCTTAAAAAAAAGATTTATTTTAGGCCAACGTTTTTGTCCTAAAAATATACCCTTGTACACTGGCTGCTCATGAACATGACTTTGTTTTGGTGCCTGGAAACCAAATGTTTTGAATAGAAGATCTAGAATGCAAACATTTGATCCTAGCACTGTGTTCCTTGGCATGTAAACTGGCAATACAGTTCCTTCTGATAATAAAAACATTATGCTCATGCACATGCACATCACGGTTTCGGTCAATTGAAAACCTACACGTGATGACAAACAATGGCAGTACCTTACTCTGGAAGGCAAAAAAAGCTTTCCATCAGCTACAAATTTTACTGATTCCTTAAGCTAGTTGTCACTGGTTCTTGAATTAAAATGGTTTTCAATTCACATCCCTAATCCCATGTTATAAGTACATGATGTCAAGGAGTCAATTTTAGCATATCAATCCTTACATTTTGGTCATCTAACATTGATTTCCTTTTACTTTCCAAACAGCAACATTATTGACCAAAACATATTTCAAACATTAAAACTGTTTGTATCTGAAAGTCTGATTCTGTCTTAGGAGCAAATGAAAGTATTCAGCACTATGACTGTATATAAACATCACTGAGATGACAATTATGGTGAGGAGTTGGCTGTTTAAGTTCATACTTATGTTTCATTGAAAATATTATGTAAGCAAAAGTAATGTTGCAATGGAAATTAAAAGCTGATACCACAGCTCCATACAGTCTTTTGGGGTGACAGTTTGGTTCCTGCACTCTTGTTCCTCGAAGTCATTTGAATGATAGCCATTTATCGCCACACACATTAAAGTCCCATAGCCGTGTACAAAGGGCCTTGATTTTGAACAAAAACTGTACAGTAGTGTTTCTTTTGACTCTTCAAGACACAACAATGACATGAGAGGTGCCTTGGAGATGATTAAAGGGACTTTGAGGAGTTTCTAAGTAATTGCAAAAAAGTCTCACTTTTAGATATATGCCTGATCGAAATACACACTTATCGATGAGTTTTATAGCATCAAAGTAGGTTATCTATAGATGCTATTCCTTAGCTTCTTGGTCCGGTCGGACAGAGCTGGACTGGTCTGGATACTCAACTTCGGGAACAAGACAATTAAAACTAGAGCAAATTTATATTATTCGGACACGTCTTAGAGCACCAGGCTGTAAGTAGCAATATATAGCCAGCTACAAAACTAGGATACTAAGTTTTTCAAAACTTGCTTGTTGTCACACATCAAAAACTACCGCTACGTAACTAGAAAGAGATACATTACCTCGTCGCTTTGCATCCTGTAAGTTGTTGAAAAAAGAAGCTGTAAATCAATGCAGAGTTCTGAGGAAGGTCCAGGCCACAACACAACAAACACACCCTTTGGCTTCGGTAACATCTTTTGGTGCGTTCCAGTTGGAGTCAGAAGTAGGAATTTCCAAGTTCCAAGTAGGAAACTGCAGCTGGAACGACCCCTGAAGTCAGAATTTCCTACTGGGAACTCGGTGAAACCTCGTTTCCCCGGAGTTGACAATCGAAGATGGATGCCCCCAGTGTGAACAGTTATTTAGCTCCTGTAATAATCAATTTATTTGCACTTCTGACTGGGATGTGTCATTCTAGATCAGCTGTATACATGGTATTGTTGACTTATATTTACAAAAATGCTGCCATAGTGATAATCACATTCTTCATGTCATATGTGTGAACAACAACACAGGGCGTGCTAACAACAGCTAACAGCTGGTAGATCGGCATGTTTTTTTCCGACTTCAGCTGGATAAGTCGGAGATGATGTCACTCACAGTTCCCAGGTTACTGTAACGCAGCATTACGACAGTCGCCGCGCGTGCTCATGGGTAGCAGAGTCCAGTGTGCAAAGTTTTGATATCCGCACTGCCTATGGCAAAATGCATTGTTTTTTAAACAGGGATTTCTTGCATTTGCGCACCATGTTCTCAAATAATACCCATGTACTAGTAGGCATACTCATTACACAAGAAAGACAGATTACAGGGACTGCTCACTCTTACATTTAACTAAGCTCCTCTAACAATGCGTTGATTTACAGTCCCATCATTTTAATAAAAAATCCTCCTTCATTGTTAGTCTGCTTAAGCACCTTTGTGTTTGACATTTTTTCAATATTTCTCCTTCTCTGGAAGGAAGAGGATGCGCACATGTATGTGTTGTGTTACGACAAAAGTCATACATCCAACTGCTAGTGTGGCATATACAATACATTGATTATTATTGTGACTGTTGTTAAAATGCCGTCATCCCCACAAAAATATTTTAGAGAACAAATATGAAAAGCGTTCTTCTTTCCAGCAGGTTAGTTTTTTTAAACAGGGACATAGATGGCAGTCTCATCAACTCTGTGTGCCACTCACTCCTTGTTAACATTTTCTTGAGATAACTCATTCTGTAGTTTAGGATTTCATGGTTCAGCAGCCCAACTTAGTTATCTGCTCATTAGTAACATTAATGTCACCTATTCTTGTATGTTCACACCTCCCCCTCAGTATCAGGCAGAGTTCTCAGGACTGATTTTCACCTTCAGTTATTAACTTAGTGTGTTTACCACAGCATTTTAGATGATTTTTGCAGCACGTTGTTCATGGAGGTTGTGCTCCAAACACTTTTTGTCTGAATGCCTGAAAGGTAAATCTGTAATGCCCTCATTTTATTATCACTGATTGGATAAAAGCTTCACTGAAAAGGCCACTCTTAACCCTTTCTGGATATTGACAAACTCGTACACTTTAACAAGTCCTCACTCACCAACCCTCTTTTAATGCTGAAGTTGATGGAAGTTTAAAAAACCTGACAGAGGCACCTGTGTACATAAGCACATGTCTAACATCCATTAAGCCCTTTCTTTTTATTCGCACCATAACTCAACCACACAACCCACTAACCCCTAACAACCTCTCAACCAGCCTCTTTATCTTCTTTTCTCAAACAAAGTCTTTGAAACAGAATCTGAGAAGATAATATCAAACAGTGGACATGCGCTCTCTGGTAGTTATAGATTTGATTTATTGTGTTCACTTCTAAATGACCAAATAGAGGATTATTATGACCGAGAGATTTACTCTTGCTGTCTAAGGAGGTATTTCAGCTGCTTTTCCATAAAGAGGAATGTTTTCTATCATGTAGTTTGAATTTTTACTGTGGGATGGAGCCTCTTATCTCTGACTCAAATCTGGGGTCTCATCTTCCTTCAACCTGCCCCCATAAACTAGGGCGATAAAAGAGCCGTTGACCTCACCATCCCATACACGAAGCCACACCTGGCCACAGCAAATGTTTCTCAGAAAAGTATCAAGTAGTCACACAGATATTTCTTGAATCTGACCAACAGCATCAAGGCAGGCTGCCACTAAAGATATCCATGTTACTTCAGATTCTGGAGAAAACAAAAATACTGGTTAAGACAGCAAAAATAAAAAAAAATTGACATGATAGATGTTTGCAACTGGACAAAATTGGCATTGTCAACAATCAACTGTAAAAGTACCTGCAAGCAATAAATCACAAGAAAGCTGCTTCACTACTACGTTGCAAAAATTCTGGTCTGACACCAGTCACATGAAATAAATATCTTTAAACCTATAAGTTCATTCCATGCTGAATAACTTTAGATATGTCCTGTTGCAACAACCCCTTATTCAATACCTCCACCAAGGAGGTCATGTTTTCGCCAGAGTCTGTCTGTGAGCAAGACTATGCAAAAACTACAGGATGGATTTACATTAAATTTTTGCCAGAGGTGTGGTTTGGTCCAAGGAAGAAGCCATAACATTTTGGTGATGATCCGCATATCTGTCTGAATGCAAAGATTCCCCAAATTTTCTGCAGAGCCCATAACTTAACAATGGGCCATATTTTAAAAACTCATATCTTTAATATCACTTGATGGATTCACTTAAAAATTTACAGGATAAAATACATATATCTCTATCATCATGGTCAATTTCATTACCATTCAAACTGATATCATTAAAAGAATGAAGTTTATAATGGCAAATCCCATTTATTTCTTCTCGGCTGCCGTGAGGGTTTCTCCCCCTTAACATCCTTATGCTCCTTATGCTATGCTATGCAAATTTGCAAAGACGCGCTTTGAAATTACATACAAAGTCAATGCAAAGATGCGTTTGGACGCAGATTCGCCCCGGGCGGTGCGTTGGACGCGATTGGCGCGGCACGTATGGAGCGTCCAGCGCATTTGGGGCGTCAAACGCCTCTACGCTCGAGTTGAAAATATTGAACTTTTGACGCAAATTCGCGTGATGCTGTGCCGCGGCAGCCAATCAGCAATGACATTCCCCCTTGATGTCATTGATTTGATGACGTGTGACGCTCCGGCCACCTTCTCCGGCTCAAACCCCTCTGAAAGATGGAGGAGAGGTTTATCTGCGCTTGTTTGCCATCATCTGGAGCTAAACGATTCGACGTGTGTACTCTACAGAGACCAGAACAAAAAGGAGCAGGCTTGGGTGAAAGTCGCTGAGGAGACTTTCTGTAGGTAAGTTCTGTAAATATTCCTTTCCAGCTGGATTTGCCTGCACGGGTCATCACTGAGTCCGACAAGCTCCGGATCTTTACTGCGCCTGCGCAGTGACGCGCGTCACCCCTCAGCTTGTCAAAATGGCTCAGCGTCCAGCCTCGGGCGTTACGCTCGGCACATCACAGGCACTACGCGTGTTTAAATATGCCAATTTGCGTCCGGTGTGGCCGCGGCTTTAGGGGGACTGGAGTTTATTTGTAAACTGCTGTAGGTGTTTTTCAAGCCTATGTCACTACATTTCCCAGCTTCCCTTCCAATGCCAACAGAGGGGTTCTCCACGTGGACAGACATGCGCGAAGACTCGGCCTTTCAATCAGAGCATGTGGTGATCCAGAATTGTATCTTTTACTGGAGATGTGCAAAAGCCACTGCAGTAACTGAGTTACCTGGTGGAGGTCAACGCTTTTAGAGTGCTTTTCTAGTTACAAATTTTACTGAGGGGCTACCCAGCAAATATCCATGTGAATGTGGGTTTTTAAAATGCACATTTTGTTTTCAACACATGCATGCATCCCTAAAATTATGGACATATTTCAGGGGTTTTGAGCAATCTGAAAGCACCAAATGTGTCAATTTACATTGGAGCTCACATGCTGGAATTCAACATGGTGGAATGTAACACTGGAAACTAAGAGGATAAGGGTATGGCAGCCTAAATTTAAATCACAGTTAAAGCTCATGTGCATGCATGGAGGAAAACATTCAAGTTGCATAACAGTTATGCAACTTAAATAAATGTTACTACAACCTTTAGTACAGCTGAATACTTCATGGCATGGATACAACAACATCCCTTCCAGATTTAAAGCCAATATGACACAATAACAGGCAGCTTCTGCAGATTTGTCTGCGGCACATCCATCATGCATATCTCCTGTTCCACCAATCCCAAAGGTGTTTTACTAAAATGAGATCTTGTATCTGTGAAGGTCACAAGAGTGCAGTGAAGTCATTGTCATGTTCAAGTAGCCATAAGAATATGGGTACACTGAGGGCATGAAAGAGATAAACATGGTCAGTAACAAACACATAGGCCTGACATTTGAAGTGGGCCAAGAACATCATTATACCACAACCACCAGTATAAACTATTGATACAAGGTAGAAAAGATCCATGTTTTAAGTACACTAAATTCTGATCTTCGCTTCTAAATCTACCAGCAGAACTCAGGAGTGATCAGGTCAGGTGCTTTTAATTAATTTTCTGTTGGTCAAGTTGGTGAACTTGAACAAATTGTTTAAATAGTTTCCTGTCCTTAGCTGACAGTAGTGGTCCTCTGCTTTTGTAGCCGATCTGCTTCAAGACTGGATGTGTTGTGCATTCAGAAAATGTTAAATCACATAAGTTGGAGTGGCCATTTCAGTTACTGTTGCCTTTCTATTGTCCTGAAACACTCCTGGTCATCCTCCTCTAAGTTATAACATTAACTAGAAAAGCACTCAGAGAGCGCAGACCTCCGCCAGCGCCACAGTCCTTAGCCACATTGTGATTTTCAACATAAATACTAGTCCTACCTTGATTTTATCGAAATATTTAGATTCCTTGACCATGAAAACATTCCATTAGCAAATGGATTCATAATGATATCTATTTTAGTTCAGTAGTTATACAGAGAAATCACATTTTTTGCCATGGCGGCCAGACGCTGATTCGGATCAACACCAAAATCAAATCAGTTCTTCCTTTTCCCATGCTGAACATTTCCTGAAAATTTCATCAAAATCCATCCATTACTTTTTGAGTTATTTTGTTCACAGACAGACAGAAGGTCGGACGGACGGACAGACAGACAAACAAACTCTCCCGAAAACATAACCTCCTAGGCGGAGGTAATAAGGCTGAAGTGCCACTCACTGGATACCCTGTCTATTCAGGACCATTTTCAGTAAACTTCAGGGATGTTTGTGTCTGAAAATCCTTGTAGATTAGCAGTTTGAAGTTCAATGGTTGTCCTGACTTTGTCTACATGTCTAAATATATTGAGCATATGATTGGTTGAAGAACTGTTTGTGTCATTGAGCAGTTGAGTGGGTGTACCTTATAAATTGGACAGAGGGCATATGATAATTAGTGAAGTAATGTAGGACTGAATCTTGAGTGAACGCTGTGAAGCTGACAAAGGGGACGGTATCATATTAACAGAAACTCAAGTGCTGATGTGGTGCTGGTTTTGGCTATTTACGCTTGTTAAACAGCGTGCTTGTCAGTGTTGTTATAAAGTGCAGGATGTAGAGAAGCTTTCATAATGATGAGCTCTCTATAATAAACACTGTAGTGAAAACAAGTGATGGCAAAGTGTAACACCTGTCAGATCTGAGCAAACAGTACTTCCATTAATAAAACTCCATTGACAGAGATCATGCATTCAAAATAAACTGTTGTAGGCCAAGGCTTAGCAATTTCATACCCTTAAAACCCCACTTGTTTTACTAACAGGCAACAACTTGACATAAAAGCTAGTTTGATTAATTATTTAAACACTCAAAGTTATAAACTCAGCCTAGCAGCTTAAAAAGGTCAGTATGATGACCTCATCTGTCATTTATAACTGTACAGGTGTGCTCATTCATGACTCAGTCTCTATAAAGAAGTATGTTTCAGCACACTGCTGTCATAATCCAATGTGCATCTGATAAGTTCATGAAGGGTCACCGCAGCTTGAGTGGGATTGCTGAGAATGCTTAAATACATTGAAGGAGAGGGATAAACAGAGTACTAGTGAGTGGAACACACGTAGGTAGTGAAATGGAAAGTAAAAGAAAGGCAGATTGACTACAGGGTCAGAGAGGAAGCAGAGGGAGAGGAGGATAAAAGACGTGGAATTTTTGCTTTTAAAAGACAGTGTGGGTGGAGATGGTTGGGTCAAAGCAAAGGTTAGAGAAACACGGTAGAAGGCCCTCACTGCGCTGTGTGAAAAAGTGAAATCACAAGGTACTAATCTCTTTTTTTTAGTACACAATATTGCAAGTTCACACTGAAAATGAATTCTCGGAAGCTAATATGACCAAGGTCGTACTTAATTTCTGCACTAAGCTGGTACTTTCAAGGTTTTAACCAAACTGAGGCCGTGACAAAAAAAAACAGGCAAGTAAAGTTTTAAGAAAGTTGATTGATGAGGATTGTTTACATAGAAAAAAGAAGAGATGGGTACTCAACTAATTATGATTAAAATATATATTTTTTAATTTGAACTTATTAACAACAAAAATATATACATAACAAAAGAAATAAGAGGAAATAATAAGAAAGCAGATAACTAATTAATATTATTCATCAGAAGTTGTTATGAACATGCTCGAAAAGGAGTTGGAAGAAGTAAAACTTATCTGGTCCTACCCCTTTTTCCCTGTTACATATTTGACTTAGGTTCCATCTGTGTACTGTAATAGTCTTATCATGAAAGCAAATTACATGGACTTATGAAATACATTTAAACATTCAACTTCCTATTTTTATACATATATTAATACTAGGGCTGCAACGATACACATAATTCACGGTTCTGTCACGTTCGATACTTTTTTGATACAAAATATGAGAAATTTCAATGCCTTTATACTTGTGGTTTATTAAAATAACCAACATTTGTTTAAACTCAGAGTACATTTTCATTAATTTGAATTAAATGTAACTCTTGCAGCGAAACCAGGCCCATTCTTCGGTGTATACTTAGAATCATAAAAAACAAAAATCACCATGTAAAAATAACAATAAGTAAAAAAATAAATGTATCTAATAGAGAACTCACCTATCCAATGTGCTGTACAGTAAATATTACAAAGAACTAGCTATAAGTGTATCAAGTGTCTGTACCATGTCCTGAAACCCGGCGTTATCCACAACAGAAAAGGGTCTCATGTCGACAGCAATAAAAGTAGCTATCACCCGGTCGATTTCCTTTGCCTTTGTCTAAATGACCCAGGTAAAGTCTGTAGCATGTGTGCTGCTTGTCGTTTCTGTCTGGTTCCACTTGTTTATACACCGGGATGATGTCGGTGTTTGTTGTATTTCCCCCGACGTAGTTTAGCATCGTGTTGCACTTCCGACTGTTGTGCTTTTGTCCACAACACGCTTACCATCAGGGTCAAACTTAACACATAAGCTAAAGTAGTCCCAAACAGCAGATCTGAATGATAGAGGAGGGTCTTCAATTTCAGCTGAAGGTAAAGCACTTGCCATGTTGCAGCGCCCTAGCGTATGTAGCTTTTTCTGTCTCAGCAGCTTGGCCGAATGAAAGGGGAGATGCTGCACGCGCAGCTCAGCGGATCTGTGCTCGACAATACAGCCCGGAGTAGTCAAACACAGATTCACTGAACTTTCAGCGCATAGCACCTTGTCAGAAGTTGATCAAATAAATAAATACAAAATTGTGTATTGTTTGGTTCATAGGGTGTACCGAACCGAGGCTACTGTATATAACGGTTCAATACAGATACATGTATTGTTGCACCCCTAATAAATACCTCTTTACCAATCTGATTACATATGCACCTATATGCAAGCAGATATCCATAAATTCATACATACATTTACATATCCATGTTAACATTATAATGATACTCTTGATTTTACAAAATGTTCCTTTGCCTGAAAATGTGATATTAAAGGGACATCTAGTTGGGTTGTTTAAAAATTGACAATAGTAACTGGCTTAAAAAAAAGCTCTCAGCAGCAGTGCACCTTTGAGGACAGGAAGATCAAATAATGTTGGTGGGAAAGGCATTTGGTGTAATATCAGGTTTTATGCAAAAAGGAGTAACAGATCTATGTGGATCAAATTTTATGAATTATAATTAAACACAATAGTATACAACTGCCCTCTTTACATCCACATGAGTTATTATCTATATGTATAACCTCATCCCATATTAAAATATAAATAGGCTACAACTAAGTAGCATATTACATACTTCATAATTTAAAGACTTGACTGAAATACTTTAGTCCAGAGTCACATCTGAACGTCCAAACAAAATATTATTTTCTACATTAACATTAACCAAAGAACACCAGCAGAAGCCTACTGTAATATTGAACTTAACTTACATTCGAACTAGTAAGATGGGAATGGGAATCATGTCACGTCCAAGCGAGATCAGTTATGAGCTGGTTAAGTCGGGGAAGCTAAAAGACGCCTAATTATGAAGTAGGAAATTCCGACAAAAGGGGGCATTTCCAATGACGTTATTTAATTTAAAACTCAGACTATCCCAACTGCAAGACCAACTGAAATGCATCATTGCAAAGCACAAATTGATAAATAGATAGATTTTATCCCGGTCATGTAAAACAGCTAATTACAGTGCGATATTTTGGCATGGCAAATGTTTTGGCCCAAGCTGCACCCGACTTGGGATGTGCTCAAAATGGCTGCTTATTCAGTGTTACTCAAATAGAAAAACTTATAATTACTACTTTAATCAGAGGGAAGTAGAGTACAGCTCACCATGCAGCGATGGCAGTGAAGGTTCAGGTTTCATCTTTTATTTTTACATCCAGTTAAAGGTAAATGAAACATTGAAACTGATCTTTCAACATGGTTTTGTAGCTAAAATTCAGTATCCATACTCAGTGACAATCAATGTTCAGAAAATAATGTTTTTGCTAATTTCTGGAAAACTGTGCCCTGTGTTGAACTGGTGAGTTTGAGTGACTGGACTTTTGCAGCTATGGGACCCCCATGGAACAGCCGTTTCAGCATATCTGCAGTGGCTTCATTTCTCGATATTTGGAGTAACCACTCCTTTGAAACATCTTTACAAGATGATTTAGACATTTAAAGCTAAGAAAGGACAGTCTCGTCTCACATCACAAGTATGTAGGATGACAAAAAGTATGTTACAAAAGGGCTGGAGATTATATTTTATCATTCATATTCTGCTCTTGTTATTTCTCAAAACTTTAGTGTCTTTCTTGAACCCATTTTGAGCCTCATGTTGAGCCTGTAATAACACTCTGCATACACACAAACAATTGAAGCACACTCAGAGGGTAATACACAAGCTATTTAGTCATGGAGGTGCCCCCTTGACTTTGAATGTACCATGAGTAAAAAAAGATTTGCTCCCAACCTGCTAAGAAATTGGCTCTTTTCCACCTGGCCACCTCCTTCTCATTTCCATCCAGCCATCCTCACATCCTATCAAGTTAAACGTTAAGATGTAATTACCTCTGAACTGAATCAACTATCAAGTGGGGGAATGGCAAAGTTATAGGGACCCCAGGAAGAAAAAACACAGTAGCTCAGAGTCACGGCAGGTGTTCTCTCCTGGGCCAAAGTGAAATGAACACGAAAATGAATGTTTGAGACGCATTCGGGAAAGGGAAAAGGGAGGAGGCGTGGAGGGAGCGCTTGCATCTGAGCAACGGAGGTAATTATTCCACAACTCCTTCACCTGTGACAAGAGGCTTAGGCGAGCGAGGCACTTTCAAAAGGGAAGCCGAGAGGGACCGAGGCGAGGCATAGGGGTGGGCGGCCGCTACCCGGAAAGCAATTGGCCAGAGACCTCTTATGCTGTCCCTGCTGACTTCCACAATGACAGGATAAGCCCTTTAACTCACTTTCTGGCTCCCTCTCACACATCCACTTTCTCTCTCTTCCGTTGGCTGAAGATAGTTTGCTCTTTGAGCCTGAATTCATTCATTTTTCTGTCAGAATTAGGTGGTGTGACCAAAAACTCCTACCATGGTATACCTTGTTGCTCTTTTAGGAATGGTGTTGGGTTGCATTACATCAAAACTGACAGGACTGACATGTAAGTTGCTGTTTTTAATCTCTTAAACCACCTTTTCCACTTCAAATACGCATCTGATTGTACTCTTAAAGGGACTGTGAGGAGAATCTATTACCAGCGACACAAAGACTCTGCTACCCATGAGCACGCGCGGCGACTGTTGTGATGCTGCGTTCCAGTAACCTCGGAACTGTGAGTGACATCATCTCCGACTTATCAGCGTTCCAGTTGAAGTCTGAAAAAAACATGCCGATTTACCAGGCTATTGTTAGCTGTTGTTAGCACGCCCTGCGTTGTTGTTCACAAACATCACATGAAGAATGTGATTATCACTATGGCAGCATTTTTGTAAATATAAGTCTAACAATACTTTGTATACAGCTGATCTAGAGCGACATACCCCAGTCAGAAGTGCAAATAAATTGATTATTACAGGAGCTAAATAACTGTTCACACTGGGGGCATCCATCTTCGATTGTCAACTCAGGGGTGATGAGGTTTCACTGAATTCCCAGTAGGAAATTCTGACTTTGGGGGACGTTCCAGCTGCAGTTTCCTACTCGGAACTTGGAAATTCCTACTTCTGGCTACAACTGGAAGGCACCAAAGACGTTACCGAAGCCAAAGCGTGTGTTTGTTGTGATGCTATAATGAATGCAGCTTGGACCTTCCTCAGAACTCTGCATTGATTTACAACTTCTTTTTTCAACTACTTACAGGATGCAAAGCAACCAGGTAATGTATCTCTTTCTAGTTACATTGCGGTAGTTTTTGATGTGTGACAACAAGCAACTTTTGGAAAACTTAGTATCGTAGTTTTGTAGCCAGCTATCTATTGCTACTTACAGCCCGGTGCTCTAAGACGTGTCCGAATAATATAAATTTGCTCTAGTTTTAATTGTCATGTTCCCGAAGTTGAGTATCCAGTCCTGTCCGACCCGACCAAGAAGCTAAGAAATAGCATTTATAGATAACCTATTTTGATGCTATAAAGTGCGTATTTTGATCAGGCATATATCTAAAAGTGAGACTTTTTTGCAATTATTTAGAAACTCCTCACAGTCCCTTTAATTCATGCATGGTGACCATTTGCAAACACATGACTGACATGATGTCACTCAGTTTGGTGTAAAATTGGATAGACTATTATGCATCATAGCTGATAATTCTGCAGAAATTCAATTTTGTGGCAGTAAAGTGAGAGAGGGTATCATTTATAAGGAACAAAAATGTCACTGAGTCTCTTAAGTGAGTTGAGTTGCCTTGAAAACACTAACAAACAGAAAAATGAGCCCAGACAGAGCTAAAAAAAAGCTATTCTGTGTACAGGCAGTCAGACAGCATGTCAGTCTGTTGTTACACTGGAGGTCTGCATGCTTCAGAAAGAGGGTAAATAACCACTGCCCAAAAAAGAAAAAAAATTGGCAGGGATTATGACCATCTTTTGTTTTGGATTCACATATCTCTAAATGCACTGGAGTACTCACAACAAAATTGTCTGCTGATGGAGATTTAGAAGGTTTGACTATTTTTGTTACAGTTTATGTCAACGGCCTTTTTTCCCCTGATGAAAACTAGACTATGACTAAATAAACAAATGCACATTAACAAAACCTAAAATGAAGTTAACTGACATTTTCATCAACAAATAAAAACTAGACTAAAATGTTTGACATAGACTAAACTCAATCAGACCTAATTTCGTCATTTAGAAAGTAAGGACAAGTAAGGAATATATCTTAGCACAGCTGTTTTGGTTGTGTGAAAAGGTTGAATGAGTTAAGATGGACATCCAACCACAAGTGACTTAGCTTTGTGGTGGCAGCATTCAAGTTAAAAAAAAAGACTTTCACTTTACACTTCATATTTTATTTGAACAAATTTACTGTAGATTTTTAATGACTGAAATCTTGAAAAAAATGATCAACTGAAATTAGACTTAAATTAAAACAATTCAGATTACTAAATTATGTCCAGACCTAAAAGATATTTTAGGCAAAGACTATAAAACCAAATTAAAAAGTGTTGTCAAAACTAGCACTGTCAATAAAGGTATTTAAACTGCGAAATGATGCCATTAAAGGAGACATATCATGCTTGTTTCTCCTTTTCACTATGCCAGACTAGGATGCCTGTAAAGCATTTCTGCCCTCAGTACAAGTCATTTAGTTCCTTCATTGCCCCACAATAGTGTTCTCAATATCCTCATTTTAGGCCATTATCGAGCTCTCGTTGAAACGCTCGGTTCTCAGACTGACCTACAGTTACCTCGCAACGTCACAGCCCTTTGTGCTCTGATTGGTCAGTTCTGACAGAGCTGCTGAGAGAGTTGAGCCAGCCTGTCCTTCTTCTACTGTATTTTCTGGCAGGCTCAAAGCAGCGACCGTGTATTGAGTCCCCCTACAGGCCAGAGCTGGTAATGAGTGAGCGAGGGAGCTATATACTGCTGCTGGTGGATGTGTTCCTGACTGACGGTTTTGTGGCAAACGGACATTACAGAGGAGGAAGTGTTTTATCAGATTACTCCAATAAAAAGAAAGGTACCTCGTGTCGTCACGACGATTTAAATCTCGCGGTCATCTCGCAATGACCTATTTTCAGAGGCATCAAATCTCGTTCTAGGATATCAGAAAAAATACAATATCTCATTTTTTGAAAATTAAGGGGGTGTAAGGTCTTGTTTTCAAATTTATTATATTATATGTAAGTATTAAATCATGCATCAGCAAGATATGTCTCCTTTAAAGACTAAGACATTTTTAAGAAAAACTTCCTTGATGAAAACACAGTGTATGTTTGTCACCGAGGAGCTTGTTTAATTTGTCTTCTTTTAAATATATACTTATAGATATTAATAGTTTTCTTTAAATTAACAGATATATATGAGAAGGACAAATTAATGGTCTGGGTATCAATAAATGTTTTGCTATTGTGAATTTGTATTTTAGTCCTGTTGCTCGCCTTTCTATCTTTTGACATCTCTTAAGAAATTATTAAAAGTTAAATTAAATCAGATTAATGAAGAAGAACCTATCTTTTAGAAAGCATCTTGAGGTAACATTTACTATGATTTAGCACTTTACAAATTAGATTGATTAATTAAACATTCAGGGCTAAAACTCAATACAGATAGGCCATGGTCCTCAGTTGAGAATGTAGCAGTGTAACATTGGGGCAAAAATAGATTGTATTTGTCACAAAACATCGATGCCTTTTTACTGCTAACTGGGCTGACATCAGCCTATAGCCTCACATGACAAAGAGGGTCTTTAAAACCATAGCTGATGGTGTTGCAAAAAACAACTCAGTGGTGGAAATGACACCAATGATGGTACTGATACTAGTTTACCACCAACCACTATTTGTCCCTTGTACTGCAAATAACAGTTGGGCTATTTACTCTGAAGTTTATTTCTTTTTTTTGTTTTTCGCCATCAAAACCCCAAATAACCTACTCCGTGGTAGGAAATTAAAGGTTTTTTTCTCAGTGGCTATTACAAACTGTAAGGTCTGCAAACTTCCTGCATCGTCAGGTGTACTTTCACTTCTACTCAGCCCACTCGCTTCGTTTTTTTAACCAGCTCTGCAGCCTTGGTCTGTCTCTGTGTGCTTGGCCGCACATGAGCTGAATAAGAGCGAAAGCACAACAAGAAAGTAGAAGGGAGAGGTGAAAGCAGCAAACAGCCATCAGCCTTTGCTAGCTGAGGTGGAGAGTCAGCACAGAAGCACATCTATTTTCGTGGAGTGTCATGGATCAATAATGCTCTGTCTGTTCAGCTTTATAAAATGATATCTCTGAGGCAGGGGAGCAGAGTGAATGAACTGGGTAGAAAGAGAGCGTTATGGCCAAAGAGGTGACAGTTGGTTGAACTTGTGACCTATGACTTCATGCTTCAGGCCATCCCATTCAATTAGAGAGCAGACTCCAGTTACAGTCCAAAGCACAGAGGCAGAGGGGCTTCCTGCACTGTACAGCAGCCACAATTAAATATTTAGGTCACTCTTCTGTGGAACTCTGGTAGATCTCAGTAGCCTGCTTATTGTTTGCTGTAACATACTGCTTGCACAAATGTCATGAACAGGAAACAGAAATGTGGTCGGTGAAAGGTGTTTTTTCTCCTAAAAAGAAATGTAATGTTTGTTCCACAAGTAGGTGAAGGAGTAGGCTACATTTGTCTGAGCTGCTTAGACTATTGATGCCACACACTGCCCTGAAAGGCAAGACTCGCTTGCCTCCTCATAAAGTGTTTGTGTGTGTGATCTATGAATGTTAATTTTCATTTTCAATAAAAACATGTTTGTTTCTGTTACTTATTCAGTAGAAATAAACCCAAAATTTAACATGACTAGAGAGGAGCAGATTGTGGATTAATGCTGTCAGATGCTCCATGAATGTCCATAAATCATGAGGACAGCAGCACCAAACAGAATCCTGTCACAGGTGAGTATTAACATAAACAGATTTATTACCTCTGTCAATAAGTTTATGTTTCTGCTGGCATTTATTTGTTAGTTAGTTATAGACATAAATTGATTAGATTTAGAGAATAGTTCAAAAAATTGGCCAAGAACCTATCAATTAGATTGATGCAGATCCAGAAACCTTTGTAATTCTGCTATATAAGTCAGTTTTACCAAATTGTTGCTAATAACTTGACAAGTTTTGGACAGATTTCATTGAAATTTTAAGGAATGCTGGTCATGGTACACGGGAGAAGTTATACAGATGATTTGGTCGCAATCCAAATCTTGATGTTAATTCAGGATATTTTGAAACAATTTGTTAACAGTGAAAGATTTTTCACAGTAATTTGCTCTGTAGAGTTGGAAATTCCTTGGTGGAGGTTTGTAGAGCACATATAGTTATTTCTGTTCATAAAATAAGTGCCCTAAAACGAAACAGAAATTGACAGCCAATGGTGATACTAACAAAACTTTAGCAAGTTTATAATAGCTTATAACTCTTATAGCTTCTTTTTTCATCTTGCCATGACATCTGTATCTTTGGTTGGCAAGGCTATGGGAAGAGCTGGTGTTGATAAGGCTTTGGAGCCTCAGTCTTGATATTACTTTCCAGCTTTGAATAAAGCCTCAGTTGGCAGGGTTTTGAAGATGAGCTGGAGCTGGAACTTCAGCATGCTACAGATCATGAGTAAAAGCTTCGAACATGACCTCATGGTCCAGGACTGAAGCTTTGGTATCAGCAGTTAGGCTTTTTGTTCTTAAGTAGGGTTTGGTTGTAGACTGAGAGCCTCAGTCACAACCACACATGCTAAGACTGAAGATATTTCTTTTCCTTCAGCTAACAGGGCTGTAGAAGGATCTGGTGCCACCGCATGCTCTAGTTAAAGGCTCAAACCTCAGTTGTGAAATCACCTAATTTAACTATCAGTACTTTCAGGTGCCAAGGATACCATTTCAGCGGGTTCTCCCTTGATGGCAGTAGTGGCAGGACCTCCATCAGGTTGTACATCTGTGCCAGTCAAGGGCTCAAGCCACACACTGATGTGCTCTATTTAGACAATGATGGCAGTCAGCAGTCTCTTAAGTGTACTGAGACTTCCAATCAATAGCACCTGTACTCTTTTACTATGAAGCCACATTGTTGTATCACAAGCAGAATGTAGCCTGGCATTGACTTGATGAACTAAGCAAGGACATCCCTGATAAAGATGTTGCTTGGGTGGCAACTGGTGTTAACTGAAAATGGTTTTTAGAAGTACTTCTGAGTCTATTTTGTAATATCTTTTACAGGATGATGTTGCTGCCTGAGGGTTGGAAGGTTCCGGGTATTTTATGTTGGTTTTTGGCCTTGCTGTTTACCTGCATCTTTTTGATGGTACAGTGGACTGTATATGATAATATCCTTAAAGATGCTATGAGGAGTTTCTAAGTAATTACAAAAAAGTCTCACTTTTAGATATATGTCTAAATGAAATACACACTTTAAGATGAGTTTTATAGCACCAAAATAGGTTATCTATAAATGCAATTCCTTAGCTTCGTGGTCGAGTCAGACGGGACAGGGCTGGACTGGCCTGGATACTCAACTTCGGGAACAATACAATTAAAACTAGAGCAAATTTATATTTTTCAGACACGTCTTAGAGCACCGGGCTGTAAGCAGCGATAGATAGCCGGCTACAAAACTACGATACTAAGTTTTCCAAAAATTGCTTGTTGTCACACATCAAAAACTACTGCTACATAACTAGAAAGAGATACATTACCTCGTCGCTTTGCATCCTGTAAGTTGTTGAAAAAAGAAGTTGTAAATCAATGCAAAGTTTTAAGGAAGGTCTGGGCTACATTTATCACAACAAACGCAGGCTTTGGCTTGGGTCACGTCTGTTGGTGCGTTCCAGTTGTAGTCAGAAGTAGGAATTTCTGAGTTCCCAGTAGGAAACTGCAACTGGAACGTCCCCCGATAATATCCTACTGGGAACTCGGTGAAACATCGCCATCCCCGAGAGTTGTCAATGGAAGATAGATGCCCCCAGTGTAAACAGTTATTTAGCTCCTGTAATAATCAATTTATTTGCACTTCTGACTGGGGTGTGTCACTCTAGATCAGCTGTATACATCGTATTGTTAGAATTATATTTACAAAAATGCTGCCATAGTGATAATCACATTCTTCATGTGATATTTGTGAACAACAACGCAGGTCGTGCTAACAACAGCTAACAATAGCCTGGTAGATCGGCATGTTTTTTTCCGACTTCAACTTGAAGATGATGTCACGACAGTCGCCGTACGGTCTCATGGGTAGCAGAGTCTTTACGTCTTCAGAAATAGATTCTCCTCATAGCACCTTTAAATTCATTTTCCCAATTGTGTTATAAGAAATGTTTTGCAACTGTAAAATTACTTTCACCCAAAGTTATTCACAAAGTGGTAAAGCTGGTCCCATCCTTGCTTGTGAATGACTGAGCCTATTTGGGATACTTTTAAACCCAATCATGCACCTCACCTGCTTCATTAACCTGGTTAACTGTGGAATGTTCTGAGCTTGCTTTTTTTTAAAAAGAATTCTCAACTTCCACAGTCTTGTTCCTGTCCAAGTTTCTTTGTAGAGTGTTGCTGGTGTCAAATTCAAAATGAGTGAATATTTGCGAAAACACAATTTTTCCAGTTGGAACAGTAGATACCTTGTCTTATTTATGCATTCACTTTTTGACCAAGACAGTTTTTTGCTTGCTACATTCCCTGCTGGGCTACAACACGGGTATGTAAAACTCTGAGAAACCAAAAATACACATTTTATTAAAAGGCAAACTAAACATCTTAGAACAATGTTTTCCTTTCATTAATAGAAAAGCTTATTCTATCATAAGTTAAGTGGATAGATTTTATTGATACCAGTAAAGATCTAATTTCATTCCCCTTCTGTCTATGCACAATGCACCAAGCACAATAAACTGGAGTACCCAGGCCTGCAAAAGAGAGGGCTGCAGATGATGTCATGATGCCATTATCAGCCAATTACATTACAGAGCAATTGCCTCTGATATATTGCCTATTCAAAACAATCACCAGCATCCACTGGGGCCATCATGAGCAATGCCATAATAAGCTTCCCCCTCTAGCTAAATAAATGCACAGTTTCACAGCCAAGCTTTGACTGCATATTTTCTTTTGGGGCTTTTTTGCTTTGGAAAAAAAAATCTCTGTGAACTGAATCTCCGTGCTACATTTCAAGATGAATTCCAATAAAGAACCCCTGAGAGTAAAACCCAGACTGGTTTACAGTAAAATTGGTCCCATTCCTTGCCACTGTGAGTCCAAACAGTAGGCTGGGCAGTTAATCAAATGCTTGCAAGTTGCCCTGGCTCTGAGGTCGCTGTGCATTATCCACATAAATTACAGTGTCACCCGCACGGGCAAAAGACATCTTGTGTTACCACTGCTGCTGCCATATGGAACCTGGTAAAAGAATATAGGCTTAAACCGAGACAGATGGACACAGTGAGAGACAGCAGGAAAGACAGGAGTGTGATCGAATGTCCACACGATCGGGGTGAGTTTCAGGGGGAATAAGGCAGGATGAAACTCAAACTGAGACCAAAAGACAACCTCCCAGTTAGTCAGGAAAGAAAATGTGAGCACATAAGACTCTGCTGCTGGTGGGGATTTTTTTTTCTTTTTGCTCTTTTTCTCAGATTGTCTGATCTTGGTTCAAAGAGACAAACTCAGATGTGCATTGTCGAGTGGGGCAGCATTGGGACAATACAAGGGACACCAAATACGACAATAATATGGTGCAGGAGGAAATGAAGTGTGCCCAGATGTTCTACCATTGCTTGTGTTTATTTGCAATTAAATCATACAGATACAAAATATGTTGTGCTTTTGCAAGTTCTAAAATTTGGCCTATTTTGTAGTTAACAGTGTGTACAATTAATATTACAGTTGATATATATCTCTGGAGGAGTTGGTTTATTTGTGGGGGGCAGATTTTTGAAGATCCAATCTGAACCAGTCCAGTTGGGTAACTATGACCTGATTGAGAACCTACACTGACATTGTTAAAAAAAAACAAAACAAAACAAAACAAAACAAAAAAACTACTTTTCATTTACTGAGTGCCCCTGATCCACCTGTATTCACAGTCTGAGACTCTGTAGGAGCTCCTACAAATTTAGGACTCCCTCCCCGACATGGGCCCAGTCTGCTCTGACTGGTTGACAGTCTACTTTGTGGTAACTGCTCAGTTCAGCACTGCTCAGTGCCACATTGTCAACAATTCTGTTTTCATTCTACAGTCTATGCTCTGTGCTGGGCTTGCTTCCCCAAGCCAGTGGCCTTCATTTGCTAGGGAAACGATGGTGAGACATCACACACAAGTAGGTCTACTCAGGAGGGTCAGGGGATGAAGCTGTCTTAGGCCTAAAAGGACTCAACCACACAGAAGCGACTGGCAAGAGACATGACAAAACACAAACAACACTTAAAGGATAACATGGGCTTTTTATGGACCCAAATGTCTTGCTGATGCAGAGTTCAGAGAATAATAATAATAACTTAAATTTATATAGCGCCTTTCAAGGAACCCAAGGTCGCTTTCCAAAGTAGAGTGGACAAAACAACAAAGACCAAAGCAGGAAACCTGAATTGGAGAAGAATTGCCAGAGTAGTTTAGCAAATGTTGCAAATGTTTCACTCTTTGTGGTTGTCTCTTAATTTGTAAATAGTGGAGAGCTTGCTGACTTATGCCATCTCCACCTGGTTCCCCAACTGCAGTGCAGCGGACAAAAGGGCCCTACAGAGAGTCGTGAGATCTGCAGAAAGGGTCACCGGAGCCTCACTTCCCTCTGTCCAGGACATATTCCTGTGCCTCTGCAGGAACAGAGCCCAGAATATTGTCACACCCTCTGAACAGCTTTTTTTTAACTCCTACCCTCTAAGAAGCGCTTCCGCATCAGAAGGTGCTCCACCACCAGGCTGCTGAACAGTTTCCTGCTGTTAAACACAGTATGGCCTTAAATCTCTGCAACAGCCTTGAATTATTTTAAATTGAATTATTATTACTATTATTACTATTGTACATTTTATTTTATTTGTATTATTATTATACTTATTATCAATTCATCATCATTATTATTATTATTATTATTATTATCATCATTATCATTATTAATTAATCAATTTATTTATTTATTTCAGTGGGATGTATAAATGTATGTATGTGAGTTGTTGTGATCCTGGAGAAATGCCTTCTCGTTCTGTTGATACATTGGTATTAACTGAATGACAATAAAATTTGAATTTGACTAAGTTAGCAAAAGAACATAGAATGAACTGCCTTATAAACAACTTACCGAAAAGGTCACTTGGTTGCACAGCAGGAAGTGCTTTCATCTCACTGGAAGAGGGATACTGTTTCATCTCCAAGGTGAATTCTGCCACTGAGTTTCAGTGCTTAGTAACCAAGAAAGGGACAAGCAGTGTGGACAACAAATGGGTGGATGATTTTTCTAATAGTGCAACCTCATTTAGAAAAGCTGGAGGATCCTGGCCTCCCTTTGCCTTGAGAGAAAAAGCCCCTTCCTCTGCCTCTTGAGAAAGTACAATTTTAGAGCAAGAAATCTGATCTATGCATTTGGTTTATTGAACACGAGTGTTCCCATGTTTGTATACTTGTGTTCACACTGCATGACCAAATACTGGAGCGTCAGTCTGAGTGTGACAAAGTGTCTGTTGTGGAGTGTGGGAGCCTGTTCGACAAGGCTTCAAAGGGATCGCCCGCTTGTTTAACATATGCGAGTATTTGTAAGCGCTGCTCACATCTGGAGGTACTCATGTCATCTGACAAGTGTGTGAATCAAGCACCGACAGTGTAAATAGAAGATATTTGTGTGCGAGTCTGTGGATTCCTGGAAATGTTTGGATCTGGCTTTTTTCCATTCTTTTATCTTGTTTGTTGCTTTTTTTAGTGTCTGTGAGCTTTAATGTTTATCTTACCAAGCATGTTCATGTGATTGTTGAAGAGAGAATTTGGGAGGTAGACTGTTACATCAGTCTGATTGTCTTTGAAAGATTTTTCCCATGTTTGAATCAGAAAAATGCTAATCTTTTTATTTTTCTCCAAACACAAATATAAGCGAAACACACCCAGCTGTAAAACTTCAGGACTTTAACATCATCCATTTTAAGTTGTGGATGCCAGGAAAGATCATCACCACACTTTAAGAGTCTTTCTCACAGTTAGGAATCATACATCATGGTATTTGTGATATGACAGTAATCTGGCTCTGCTCCACTGACTGATAATGAGACAGCAGCTGACTGTGAAAATGGAGCATTTAGTCAAATTCTGTTTTTAGCTTTTACCCATGAAGTTTCAGGCTTACAAAGCTAAAAAATACTGCCTAATTTTATTAAGTTAATTAGCATGCATACTCTCCACAGAGGTAACATTTTACAAAACCCAAAACCAGTGAAGTTGGCACGTTGTGTAAATCATAAATAAAAGCAGAATATAATGATTTGCAAATCCCTTTCAAACTATATTCAATTGAATACACAGCAAAGACAAGATATTTAAAATTCAAAGTGGTAAACTTTGTTTTGTATTTTTTGCAAATATTAACTCGTTTGGAATTTGATGCCTGCAACATGTTTCAAAAAAGCTGGCACAAGTGGCAAAAAAGACTGAGAAAGTTGAGGAATGCTCATCAAACACTTATTTGGAACATCCCACAGGTGAACAGGCTAATTGGGAACAGGTGGGTGCCATGATTGGGTATAAAAGCAGCTTCCCTGAAATGCTCAGTCATTCACAAACAAGGATGGGGCGAGGGTCACCACTTTGTGAACAAATGCGTGAGCAAATTGTCCAACAGTTTAAGAACAACATTTCTCAACCAGCTATTGCAAGGAATTTAGGGATTTCATCATCTACAGTCCGTAATATCATCAAAAGGTTCAGAGAATCTGGAGAAATGACTGCACGTAAGCGGCAAGGCTGAAAACCAACATTGACTGCCCGTGACCTTCGATCCCTCAGGCGGCACTGCATCAAAAACCGGCATCACTGTGTAAAGGATATCACCACATGGGCTCAGGAACACTTCAGAAAACCACTGTCAGTAACTACAGTTCATCGCTACATCTGTAAGTGCAAGTTAAAACTCTACTATGCAAAGCCAAAGCTATTTATCAACAACACCCAGAAACACCGCCGGCTTCACTGGGCCCGAGCTCATCTAAGATGGACTGATGCAAAGTGGAAAAGTGTTCTGTGGTCAGACCAGTCCACATTTCAAATTGTTTTTGGAAACTGTGGTCGTCGTGTCGTCCGGACCAAAGAGGAAAAGAACCATCCGGACTGTTACAGGCGCAAAGTTCAAAAGCCAGCATCTGTGATGGTATGGGGGTGTATTAGTGCCCAAGGCATGGGTAACTTACACATCTGTGAAGGCACCATTAATGCTGAAAGGTACATACAGGTTTTGGAGCAACATATGTTGCCATCCAAGCAACGTCTTTTTCATGGACGCCCCTGCTTATTTCAGCAAGACAATGCCAAGCCACATTCTGCACGTGTTACAACAGCGTGGCTTCGTAGTAAAAGAGTGCGGGTATTAGACTGGCCTGCCTGTAGTCCAGACCTGTCCCCCACTGAAAATGTGTGGCGCATTATGAAGCGTGAAATACAACAACGGCGACCCCGGACAATTTAAACTGTACATCAAGCAAGAATGGGAAAGAATTCCACCCAAAAAAAGCTTCAAAAATTGGTCTCCTCAGTTCCCAAATGTTTACTGAGTGTTTTTAAAGGGAAAAGCGATGTAACACAGTGGTAAAAATGCCCCTGTGCCAACTTTTTTGCAATATGTTGCCCTAAGTTAATGATTATTTGCAAAAGAAAATAAAGTTTCAAAGTTCGAATGTTAATAATCTTGTCTTTGCTGTGTATTCAATTGAATATAAGTTGAAAAGGATTTGCAAATCATTGTATTCTGTTTTTATTTACAATTTACACAAAGTGCCAACTTCACTGGTTTTGGGTATTGTACTTAAGAGTACAGTTTTAGGTTTAAGGATCAAACAGGACAGGCTTAACAAAGGGGACTTGATAAAAATACACCCAGTATTCACCTTAGTTTGTTGCTGGATTTTGTATTCATGGAATGAGCAACACAGGTAAATATGTATATAGTGTCACACCTCTACAAAATGTGACAATTGCTGTTATTAAGATGCAATAGCAAGCTTGATTTTCATTTGCGCTTGCATTTGGTTCATCCAGCACCTAAGAGGAATTAAACATATATTTAATAAAGGTAAAATGTATCTGTCTTCTTCGAAAAATCAATTTCAGGGAGAATAAAAGGTCATTGTCTCCCAAGTGTATATTTGGTCTGGTTCCCTCTCCTAAGAGAAACATAGATCTTTTCATGTATAAGGCTGCCTTAATGAACCTCCTGGAACCGGCTGAAATCTCCATACAGCCTTGAACTTCACAAAGGGCCGTCTGCCATACGCCTGTGCCAGCAACTTCATGCCGAGCTGCAGAGACAGAGGGAGCGAGGGGAGAGAAATGAGCACTCAAGACGCAGAAGAGGGAGGGGTGGCATGAGACAGGACAGTCAAAGCAGAGAAGAGAAGAAAGTCAAAGATGTAGTGAAGAGAAGAAGAAGGCGAAGCTGAGAGCTCGAGGGTGCAGCAAGGTGCAACAGAGAAGATGACAGAGTAGGAGAAGACGTGGTGGTGGTGGAGGGTTTTCTCTCTCTTCTCTTGCTTTTCCTGCGTCCCCGAAGAGCAGCAGAGGCTCCTGTCTCGCCAGAACGAGGATGCTCTTAATCCCGCTTTGCTCGTCTCTGCTGTAGCCAACTCCACTGATTCATGATGTTGGCTCAGGCACACAAAAGGGGGCACATATGCACACAAGTGAGGAGGCAGACACGGGCAGACAAGGACCTTTACACAAAGGAACACACAAAAACCAACACAGGCAGACTTAGCGCTCTCACACATGAATGGTGTACAGTATCTGGGCTTTTACTGGAGTCATATAAAGAAGAGGAGCTTGCTTAAAGTAAAATATACATAAAACACGAGCTAACATACCAAGACATAGAGATAACAAAGGCACAGCGCAAACAGACTGTCAGTTGTAAACACAAAAGCACATTTACTCATGGAGAAATTATTTTGTAAATAATTATCACCACTTTCACTGAGGATAAATAACAATTGTCTCACTTTTAAAGACCAGAGAAACTCACAAAGCCGCCAAGTTTCCCCCTTCTGCTTATTGAAAAAACTCCAATCAAGCCTGCAAAAAAACAAAAGACCCACAGAAAATAAGGCTACTTATCACGAAAGCTGCTGGTAAAATAAATAAAAAGCAGAAAGTTACAAAAACAGAGCAGATCTCACTCAAAATAGAATACAACAAAGTAAGAAGAGAAAAAAAGTTGGTGTTGGTGAATTTCTTTTTTATGCATATTAAATTATTCTCTTCATAGAGCCAAGTTCCTGAAAAGCTATTCCCAATAGAAGAAGAGTTGTCACCCGGTGAAGTTGCGTTGCCCGTGCATAAAAACCTCAGTTGTTTAGTGGCCTCAAACAAGGCCATTGTGTTGCAGGAGGGTTAGCCCCGCCCCATCGTGGCTGTACACTGACATTACATGGAAGGTGGTCGTTGACATCACAAAGTTGCGTTCTGTGTGACTGCAGCTTAAGAATTATAAAAAAAGTAAACTTTAAATCAAATATATGTCAACACAGCTCGACTATAAACTAGTTTTACATTTTTAAATCCTTAATGTTTATTTGCCTGCCCTGAATGTAACAATTCTTTAAAATCATATGTGTTGTATACATTCTAAAGTTTGCTATTTTTTGTGGTGTTGAAACTTATATTTCTTTATTTTTCATTTTGCATTTGTACTTAGTTGTCTGTCTTTTGATGAGTCGTGCCCCTCAATGATCTCTTGAGTATAAATACAGGTGGATAAATGATGCAAGTCTCAGTGTATTTTCGTTTAACGTTTTATGGGAATCACATTTAGCCCTTTCAAGGTTTTATATGTATGGGACTTAGCGGTTCACATCTAAAGTTAATAATTATTATCATTATTATTATTATAATTAATTAATTAATTTTATTTAATGGCATCTTTCATGACACTTGATGTCACCATACAAAAAATACAAATGAAATTAAAAAAGAATTTTACAAAAGTTTTTGCAAGCGGCATAAAACACAAGATTATAGGCACATGTTAAGAGGGACCAGTTGTTCCAAGCACAAAGCACACTTATACCTGCAGTCAGACAAGTCTAATGTCTGTACAATCACAACAAAAGAGAGCATAACATACAAAACACAAAACAAGGAAAACCCATACTTATATATGCAAATCCTCCAGAGGCTGGTAAACAGACAGGTGCACAAACATTTATATTCGCATATATATTTGTCAAGCAGAAACACACACACAAAACAGCCAGGTGTGTGTGAATTAAAACCCATCTGATTCCATTAGTCTGATCGGTTCGATGGCGCTGATTACCGCTGATTGGGTATCACAACATTGGCAGCGGGGAAGAACAACTGCTACCCCCGGACACACGACGCTGCCGACCATTCAATCGCAATTATATCCACCATATTAGCAGATTAGCAGACAAGCTGACCCCTGCATGGAACAGAGCCAAGACTGAGCCCAGGCGAGTTGCGAGGCAGGTGTTATAACTCCCCCTACCATCCTCCTGTCTGTACACTCCACCCACACACACACACTCTCGGTGCACACATCCTGCCTCTGCTGCTGGCTTGCAGCTGCAGCAGCGGTGTGGCATGCACTAACTCATTAATGATACATGGCAGAGGGGCCCCCAAGTGCCTTTATCAGCTAATACTGATGCGTGATGACAGCATGCTGTTTGTTCACCCGTTTATTTGAACAAACACACTTCAGACACACACAAATACATGATCACACCACTATCATTCAGTCTGTGCATGGAAACGAATGCAAATGAATTCGGCTAAATTAGGCATCCTTTGTTTCCCAGAATTCAACACGAGACCGACTGATGACGTATTGTGTCCAGCAGATGTGACACGGTTGTTGATTTTAACATCTCTTTGCATTTGTAGTAATAAACTATTGCTGTAAGGGTGGCAGATGTTTTGTGACCAGATGTATCTAGCCAATGTAAAAAGGTCACTTCTCAGAAAGAGAATGTTTTAAGTTTACTTATTATTGTAAGTAGCCAAATTCTTTACCTTGAAGTCACATTTTACTTTTTACTTTTGAAAAAAGTGATCATTAACAGGTTGAAATTTGTAATTGACAAAAGCATTCATGTTCTCTTATTCACTAACACAAACGTGTTAGTTGCATTTGAATACATGTTAGCATCACGTTTACAAACCACCATATCCATCTCAGTCCATATGTAAGAAAATGTGCTGCCTAAACAAAACACCATTTAAAATTGCTCACAGAACCTTATAAGAGTGGGGTTCAGCAACTTATTTTAGATTTTACGTGTTTTGTTTTTTGTTTTTTTTTGTTAATTTTGGGCTAATGTTAGCTACAGTTAGAAATGCTATCTTGGGACTTGTGGCAGAAAAAGCATCTGTTTTTTTCTTTTGGTTTCAGTCTGTGGAATCATTAAAGATATACAGCTGTCTTCATAGATTTTTCCTCAATCATCAACTCAATTCTTTCGTCAAGTAACAATCCTTTAACTCCATCAACCAGCCCCTTCAACTACACATTCTAGGGTTACCTTCTTTGGCCTTCTGTTGCTACTCTTTTAAAATTGACAGCCGGGTCAACAAAGCACACAATAAGGTGTTTTTCAAACTTCACAAAATAAGGGGAAAAATGCCTCTGAAAACTGACTTCCCTGATTACTGTGAGGAATGCTCCAGAATAGTTTGCGAGTTCGTAATGTAATCTATGACCATGTACCAGGTACGCTTTTAAAACACTTTAAACATTTTATAGTTTTTCCCCCAAAAAACTGAAGCACTGGTTATCTGATGAGTATCCACACCTGAATGGAGACCTCAACTTATAGAACAGTATACGGTGAAGGTGGGCAGAGAATAGTGGGTTACAGTATATCTTGACTAGTTGTTTTGTTTACTTGAAGGCCCCCTGGCATTCAAATTTTACATACACTGCCGTTCAACATTTTTTTTTTTAGCAAGCCTGTCATACTGTTCAGCCATCTTTTGGATGCAACTTGGTTGTTCCAGAAAACCCAGACAAAGCAAGTTACTCTTACTGTCAAGCTATTGTATTTTAGAAATACTGGGACACCTATTTTACAAAACTACTGGAAAATAAACCTTGTTTTTTTGTAGAGCTGCTACCTACTTAGAATTATGTAATTGTGCCTTAAGGATTAAGTTTAACAGATCTGCTAATAAAAGTATGAAGATTAAATGTATTTGTTCAAAATTCATTAAATAAGTCAGTCACAGCTGATTGTTATGGCATAGTGTAACACTGCACTTCATGATGAATGTTCTGTTAATCACCATGCCACTCTCTGCATCACCATACACATTGTTTCTGTTGCTATGTTGCATTAAAAAAAAACCCTGTCACTATAACAGTGAGGTTGATACACCGATGACAAAAGCATGACTTCTACTTCTGCTTCAGCAGCTGGTTTGACTATAAATGGGTTTGAAATTTCAGATTGATTATGTGTCTCATTCACTAATCTCCCTCCCCGTCTTTCAACAAAGCTTTACTCATTTGTCCGTCTCATCTTCCACTCCCCACCTTAGGGTGCACCCAGGAATGTAACTCACTGCCAGGCGAGCAGACACACTGACTAAGTGGGTGTGGGTGCTGTCAGCAACCGACAACTGATAAGTGAGTGGGGGCTTCCCAATACACTTTACAATTTTTCTTCTCAAAACAAACAAGACAAGCGTTTTTGTAGCACTTTCTTTGTGAAATGTTTTCATGTGGGACTATTACCAAGTGTTTTATTGACATGGCTAACACTTGTGCTTTTATTACTTTAAAGTGACTTAGGACTAATTCTCCTGACAAACAACACACACACGTGTGCAGACATACAAGCAAAGTGTGGACTTTATTTAATCACTTTTGAACAAAAGCACTTAATGTCGAGGGAATAGTTTGTTATTTTTGAGGTGAGGTTGTATGCAGTAATCATAAATTTAATAAATTCTGCCATTGTAGATGTAGACTTGTCAGACGGACCACAGCAGACATTAAAGCATGGCTGTATAAATAAGAGCATTATGTTTCCCTGAGCTGATTTTGATACGAATGGGGACTTGAAATAAACAATGTAGGGCAAGGTTACACTATAGAGGTAAAATCCACTGCCCTTCTCTTTTGCTGTTAAATTACTTGTTTCAGCACTAGTTTGGTTCACATTGAGTCTTGTCCTAAAGTACACTTATCAGCTGCCTGAGTCAATAAAGTAAAAATTCAACTAATTTACTTTGCAATGAAGTTTTGTAATTGCTTGTGGAATTTCAGTCTAATTGTTAACTGAACATTTGTTGCTTAAAATTATTTCAGATTATTTAACATCTGGCTGATACAGCACACAATCCTAAAGCATTAACTCTAGTATCTAAAGCTAGTGATGATTCCTGTTTTTCATGATGCTGCTTTTTTGTGGTTTGATTGAAATCTTTAATTTGAAGCCTAAAGATGAAAACAGCTGATCAGTTGTCCACAATAGGAGAAATGCCAGAGTGGTTCGTTGGAAAGAGTGCAATGAAGTGGCTGGCTAACTGAAGGGTCTTGGTGTGTTTTATCTGTATTTTTTCACTTGGTATATTTTCAGTGTCAGAAACCTGTTTTTTATAATAATTATTTCTTATGAAACATGCATAAATTGCACTTCAAAAAAGGTCCCAATTTAGTGTAAACCCAAAGATATGCAAATAGCAGATCAATGCAGTCAGGGGCTCCCTCAGGATGTAGTCACACTAGGTCACCCTGGGTAGAAGGGCTCAGCTTAGTGTTTATTACACAAGCCATAAAATATTGTCATATTGATCAAATTCAAAAATCACAATTTAACTAATATTATCGCTACATAACACTGTAATCATTCAAAAGCTGTAGCTATCCTTATATTCAATAAAAATAAACATTCATATGCTAATTAACAGTTATTAGATTTTACCTATGTGGAGAATTTTGTTTCCTTTACATAGACTCCCAACAGCAGACTATATATTGAAAGACATTTTGAAAAATCATAAAACTGTATGTATTTCCATGACTTTCATCCTAATGCAGTGTAAAAAGGAAAACAGTATTATCCACTATAACAATTTGAAGCCATAAATGAAGTGACTCTCTGGTTAAGAATTTGCCGTTAAAAGACATACTACCACAGTTTAAATGATCGTCTGTTGTCGTTTGTAAAATCCAAAGAGCTGAAAACATGTAGAAAACACTTCAATTTTCCCTCCAAGTGAAATGCCTCCCAAGTTCCAGCCAAATTCCAGCCACTGGGAGCCCACCTCACATCTGTGGGGATATGTCTAAATTCCACCATAAACACACTCTTCCCTGCAAGTGTAGCATACAGGAAACAAAAAGTTTCTGTGTTCCACCAATTCAGGCCTTCAACCAATCCTGCTTTTGACTGCAAATAGTTGTGTAAAATGAAATGTCTTATCACAGCTGAGGGTATTTTTGGGGCAATTTCTGTCTGGGCAAAGAAAGAAAAATAATGTATGGTGGAATCACCTCTACTAATACTGCTCCTCCAGGTAGACCTTAAAAAGAGCCACTTGGGGGACGTTTTTAGGAGCTATGTGTTTCTCACCTCATTGTGGATGATGTCTCTACAGCTACTAGGGTGGGTAGGACTCAGTATTTTCCTGTCACAGGCCAGCCAAGATTCACTCAAGGAAGATGGGGAAAATTTAAGTTGCTCAATGTTAGTGGCTTGTGCTTTAAGGAAACTGGGGGTAAAAAGCCTGTGCTGTAGCCCCACATAATGTTCATTGGTTTCAGAATCAATCTTAAACTTTTTCCCCCTCTAGGCCTTAAAGCTGATCACATGACTGAGGTAATTCAATATAATACCCATTAAGTAGTTGAATCAGAAGTAAATGACTGCCTTCCTCCATCAGCATAGCTTTACGGCATCTAATGTCTGCCTCTACTGTGGCTGGTCTCACCTTTAAGTGTCCATGTTAACCTGTTTTTTCTTTGGCTGACTCATATACTGTGGACAAGTTCCTAATACAAGCCCTTTAAAAAGCATATTTATGTTATTTTGTTTTCACAAATTAAGTGTCAATTCAAGAGAAAAAATGAAACATTTTTCAACACAAAGATATAATTTTGTCAAGAGGCTTTTGGGTGGATTATTTATTTTTCCCTTCATTACAGAAAATCAAGACTTATATGATATAATAAAAATCAACGCTGACACTTTAACTTCTCTGTTGTCCCAATCAAAGGCTTTATTTCAATAGAATTACTGATAATTTGATTCAGAGGTTCTTAAATAAATCCTTTGAATGGGTAATTTAAATGTGTCACTTCAATGTAATTATTTTTGTGGTGACATGTTTGGATTTGATTTGTTTTTTTCTTATTTCAGATTTTAAGGTTATCGAAGTTCTGTTGTTGACTTCTTTGAAATCCCGTGATTTATACAGTAAACAATGCTGTAATTTGCACCAGACGCTGCTGAAACCTCTCACAGGGGTATTAGAAAGCTTGATATATGGTGACTCTTAAGCGATGACTGAGATTTTGGTATAATTCTTCCATTAAGAGGCTTGAAAGAGAGTAGATTTTGATGTTTCCCTCGTGTTTACCAGGTTTGGTTGGAAGCCTGTAAAGTCAAGTAATTAAGTGGTCTCTGATTAATTAAGCGACAATCTATTTTCATTCTTCTTTCTTAACACCACAACAGTGTGTCGAGATTCCCCAAGTGAAACGGCTGATAGGGAGAATAACATAATGAACGGGTGCAATTTACTATGGAAGTGTCGGCAAGGAAACCCGGGTAACAAGGATTTAAATGGCTTCTCTTCTCTATTAATAGTCATTGCTTTTTCATAAAGGGGTCTTAATTAACAGACTTTTTCTTCCCATTAACTAAAGCTGCTTCAAACTATACACAATACCAGGATTCAAAGCTGTGTTTGCAGACACTTTAATTCCTTCTGGGATAAATAACAATTTAAATTGAGTATTGTTCTGTGCCTATTTATCTTTGAAGCCCAAATAGAGTTTTTATGCCGCTCCAACAGATGAAGTCAGGGGCATAATGTTCTGGTTGTCTGTTTAGTCTTAAGTTCTAATATTTTAAGCACTATATGAGGGATTGTTTTCCAAACTTAACTCAAATATCCACCCTGACTTATTGATTAAATGATCAGATTTTAGTGGTCTTGGATCAAAGATCTAGGTCACAGAGTCTCTGTTCATCCATCCCTTTATATGTGATATCTCAAGGATGGTTGAAAGGTTTTCTTTTTAACTTTTGCGGCATTTCATTTAAATTGGCAGTCAGACTTAAGAACTGGGTATCAGAGTTGAAGCGCTTTCTAGTTTCCCCTGTAAGCAGTAGGAAAGCACTTTCATGTTAATAAAATTTTTCTTTTAGATCATATACTACTGGGACTTAAAAATGCAAACATCACATTTTGTTGGCACTTCAAATGATGTTTTCTAAATGAAACATTAAGGGAACGCAGCATTAATACAAAGCTGCAGAAATTGGATTTTAAAGCTCATAGGTCATATGTAAAATACCCTTATGTGAATTATTTGTTTTTGAATGCAAACATCTTAACATATCGCAGTGATGTTTCAAGTGATACTTTGAAGAACTTTGCACAATGTCTACAAAAAACAAATAAATATGGGCACTGTGCTTACTGGCTGCCCAAACTATGTCTGGTGATGGGGGAAGAAGGGGTTACAGAACAAGAAGACCTTAAAAACAGTCATGGCATCCACTGGTAACAAACAGCATAAGCATAAACCCCAGGGAGTAACAAACAGAGTGTTTTAAGGGACATTCTTGTTAAAGAGACACAGCTCATTTCAGATATTTACCTTTAACAGTTCAGAAATGTCAACTATGATTAAAGAATAACCTGATCAAATAAGACTGTATGTCAAAGGCCAATGCCATAGACCCTCATATTCATTACTCTCTTTAGACTTTGCATAAATGCCAGCACTGATTCATGGGTAACTGATGAAGTTCTTGAGGGCTTGAGTTCTAATACCTATATATGTGTATTTCTGTCAAATTTGCACAATTGCCAAATGACTCAAGGAGAACTGATCTTTAACTTCAAAGGTTAAGGTGTTCAAGTCTCATGCGCATCTCTGTATAATGTTACTTATATCACATCACAACACAACACACTCCTGTCTTCTTACCCACTGCTGTACTTCAGTAACCTGACAAGCCAGATAGACAGCTTCATATATCTGCCACAGAAATATTTCACAAGTCCATCTGGGTAGCAGCCCTTTAAATTTGTTTTGAGGGGCAGAAAGTAAAAAAAAACACAAGCTTGCGATTGGACAATCCTTTGGCTCTTCACATTCATCCCAGACAAACCCACATTAAGCAGGGTTGCCTCCTAATGAAGCATATATACGGGCTAATGGCTAACAACGGTTAAAAACAGTTCATGGACATTAGCCATAGCAGCTAACTTAGCTGCTAACAGCTAACAACAGTTAATGACCGTTAGCCGCTAACAGCTAACAACAGTTAATGACACTAACTTCGTGGCTAACAGCTAATGGCCTTATACTATCGTTCATTCATTCATTCATTTTCTATACCCGGCTATACCTTTCGGGGTTGCAGGGGGCTGGAGCCTATCCCAGCTATCATCGGGCGAGAGGCGGGGTACACCCTGAACCGGTCGCCAGTCGATTGCAGGACAACATGGAGAGACAGACAGCTACTCACGATCACACTCATACCTAAGGGCAATGTAGAGTCACCAATTAACCTCATGAGCATGTTTTTGGTCTGTGGGAGGAAGCCGGAGTTCCCGGAGGGAACCCACGCATGCACAGGAAGAACATGCAAACTTCACACAGAAAGGCCCTTCCAACCCAGGAATCGAACCGGGAACCTTCTTGCTGTGAGGCACGCGTTCTACCAGCTTCGCCACCGTGCCGCCCCTTATACTATCATCTTACACTAAATTATCCCATATGATTCATTTAACACTTATTTGACATGGACCTCGTCAAAGACAGTGCCTACAAGCAAACTTCTGAGGAGGGCAGATTTCGCCAAGTTTCCCTCAGTAGCAATGAGGACAATAGGCTAATCGGCATGTCCGTTCTCAACTTCCGGTTCTCAACTTCCGGTTGTCGTCACGTCCGCATTCTGCAGCTCCCGCCTCTCTTCCCTGATTGGGCCGTTAAGAATTCAGCCAAGTGAATTTGTTGGACAGTGGAGGCTGGCAAGACAGAGCTGCAGGATTTCAGAATCAGGCAGGTCTGTCTGCTCTGCAAGGTTAGTACTTCAGTGTCCTGCTGTTATATACCTCAATGAGGCATCAAATGTCCAGGTGCTGGTTCTAGTTTGTTGTGTTTCCAGGTCTTTTGGTTTATAAATTAAAATCATGAATTCATTCATTGGAGAGAAAGGTTCATTTCAGTAAGCACTCATCAAATATCTTTTTTTGTTTTTTTGCCAAATTTAATAAATCTTGTTTCCACTTGGGCCGCCTTACTAAATGATTTAATTCTCCCTCTTTCCACAGCCATCGGGACTCTGTCTGAGATCCACGGGGAACTATTAAAATACATTTCAAAAGAATATTGCAGCCTCTAAGCAGACTCTCATATCACACAGCAAAAATGTGATGTACTCCCTCACCAAAGGGAAAAAAAAAAGAAGAGGGGTGAAACATGAAAGAGAGACAGCCGCTGTATTTCACGTCCTGTGGCTAAGATGTATTAAATTTCTATTGTTAAGAGTCCACAAGGGATCTACATCATGTTTCTTACAGTGTGCCTGATTGATTGGATATTTGTGCCAATGATGAAAGGAAAGCATGGTGCAGGGGGTAGTTGTTAAAATAGCTGGAGTAGTCAGCCTTTAAGTGCAAGAGTGGAAATGATGAAAAGTCCAACTAAAAGAACTCAAGTTAATCCTAACATCAAACCCGGTACTGAATGGACAACTTTAGGGAAGTTTGGGTCCCATCTTAAGCATATTTCACTGTCCTTTAGGATAGAGAGAACTTGGTATTTTGAGTAAAGACTGGTCAGTGCCACCACTGATGTGTTCTTTCTTATTATTATGGGGTACCAAAGGAAAATATCTCTAATCGTGTTCCAAGAGCCTAAAACAAAAAAAGGGGGTCAGCTTTCATCCTGCATTGAGTTACATGTGCTGTGTCGTGGTCGCAGCTGAACTTGTCATAGCATTTTACTGGGATTGGTAGCAGACACCTTTTTGTTTCATGTAAAGAACACCTGGTCTTAGGTGCATCTCCACTGTGTTCAGCAAAGTCCACAATGTACACATTCAGTGAATCCATGAGTTTTTTAATCTGTCTAACTTCTGCTGCTGTAGATGAGAACAGTCAGTTAGCGTTTCATATTGACATTTGATCCAACTGCTAAATTGAAAACAGCTGAATAAAGATAAACAGAAATGAGTAAAAGTCTGTCCTACACCAGATTTCACAGTAATAAATAATGGGATTTTCTTGATTAAAATGAACTTAAAGGCCAATTTCTTAAAAAAAAAAAAAAATCAAATAGATAAACTATAGAACAAATCCTAATATAAAAGTCACAATTTTGCCACAACTACGTATTGAATTTCTATCATGAAATAAAATGCAACTCTGTGAGATTTCAACAGAAGAACTTGGAGAATTAGTTATGACTGGACATAATGACAGAATAATATAATAATAGACTGTTATCATGGGATTAACAATCAAATTTTTTGAATAAGTCAAATAATTGTAAGTTAAAACCTATAATAATGAGATAAAAATGAAACAATCAAAGACAAAGATATTATTTTTAAAAACAAAACTTTGAAAAAAATGTGAAAAGATGAATCAGTAAATCATTCTTTGATATTATATATCATTAATTAATTTGAAAAAATGATTTCACCTTTTTTTGCTTTACATGTGACGTTTTCTTTAACAAAAATGATGTTTACTTACCACATTTTGGCCTTTCCCAAATAACCCTTATGTTGCTGTTTACTTGTTCTTTTTGTCTTTTAAGCATAGCAATAAATTACATAAATTTGTTCATCTCCTATAGTTCTGACTTTCTGTCTCATTAATATATCTCTCTTGCCTTGAGGTGTTTTTGCCTGATAAATTGCACTCTAATCTTATAATCTATTATCATTATTGAAAAATATTCTCTTAAATATAACTGAAACATTTAGTACTGCACTTATGCAACCTTTCGAAACCTTGAGGAGAGTTGAAGATGGCCTTTTTCAAAGATAACTCACAAAAAGATAATGTTAACCCTTCTGAATTCTTGATTTAGTCTTGATTTAATTTACATTGTCGATGAAAGGTCTTTAACAGATATGGCACTTCAGCATTCAAGATTTCTGTATGCCTGGGGTGCTGGTTTGGCGTTGTGGTTAGCAACCAGGCACCCCATGTACTTGCTTCTGCCGGTCCAGGTTCAAATCCCGCCTGTGACCAGTTTGCAGAGTGTCTTCCCCTACTCTCTCACCCCCTTTCACAAGCCTATCCACTGTCTCTCTACTATCAATAAAGGCAAGAAATGCCCAAGAAATACATTAAAAAAAAAAAAAAAAAGATTTCTGTATGCCTAAAAATATATTATTTAATTGATGACTTCAGTTTCCCTCAATTTCAGCTCATCTTGTTATGTTGTTGTAGACTATTGTTAAATGCTTAATGCAGAAACTAATAATTTTGCACTCTTTTTCTTAGTCAGGTTTTCTTTTCCACAACATAAACCAGCACCACCCATTTTCCTCTCTCCTGTCCCTACTTCATGTTCTCCTGTTATAACCAAAATTCTCTTCTTGGCCCATGGCATATTTTCATGCCTCTCTCCCTGTGCTTCATCATTCCTCATCTCCTCCCTTCTCTTCGTCAACTTTGAAGACACCTTGTGGAGTATCCATTATGTTCACAGGGCCGCTAGAAACCAATTTTACTCATTTGATGAAACCCCCCTAAGAAACCTTCCACTCAATTTTTCTCCTCCTGACCTTTTCATAGAGGAGTCCATCTGCGTTGACTCCCTGTGACTCCTCAGTGTGGACCCATCGCTGCCAGTTTCACGGATCACGGCGTCTTGACAGTCATAAAAAAATAACACTATGAGATAGAGGCTGCTGCCACCAGCATTTCAATGAAACGCAGTGAGCTGAAACGGCTGTCCATAACTCGCCCCTAACAGCAGAATCGCTTATTTAGATGTGGCTAATTAGAAATAGTGCCAGTTGTGGTGGGGCGCCGTCATCTGCTCTTTGTTTTGAGTGATAAAGTTACACAGCTTTATAAATCATGCATAGAAAGCTAATAGCTGATAAAGCATGGGAGGTAATTTTATGCTGACCGCACAAGAACACACAAAGTCGAGACCAAGGCGACGAAATTACATTACAGCTCATCACCAAAAACCCCCGTGTCAATCAATTCAGCCTCAGAAAAATCCACTCTACTGGAGTTGTTCTCTCCCACCACCACATAGGGCCCTTTAGATTAGAAAAGAAAGTGGGTGCAGTGAAGCATTTCAGGGAAGCAGGAAGCCTTTAGCTGGGCAGAAATCCCAGCCTGGATCCTCCAGAGCCTGCTGGCCGTGAAAGATGTCGGCTGCCTTTATAGATGCCCACGCTGAGCTGACGGGGCCTGACATGGGTTGGCCGCTGACCACCTCTAAGTCCACTGCTGCTTGCCTCCTAACACCAAGAGTATGGTCCCCCTTGTTTTGGGCCTGACGTGTGAAAGGGGCCAGATGCCTGAGCAGAAAGAACCGTGGCATTGCTGAGCTGGAGCCGCTCGGTTCACATGCTAGGGGAAACGGCGGGAGGGGATCAGCGGGGGCAGCCAAGAGCCCAGGTGACGGGTGGCTGGAACAATGTCCCAGTGGTGAGTTCATAAAAGACGACGGGTTGTTTTGTGATCGCTGCCGACCCCGGGACATGAATGTAATTAGAGCACAGTTGAAAGGTCAGGGCAGAACTTCTAAGTGACTCTGAACGCTGTGAGAGCCTGATGTTCCTTTGAGGGAGAGATTGACTGGTGCCCCGTGCCCCCCTCCTCACATCACTCTCATCAGGGGAACGGGCGAGTGTGCAGAAGTCTTTGTTGGCTTGTCAGAGCGCTGCTTGAGAAGAAAAATATTTGTGTTGAAAGCATGTCTGTGAAGATGTTTGAATGCATAATTAAAGAGAGATCATAATTCATGCAGCAAAATCATTTCAGTAATTACCATCAATGATGCTTTTAATTTTGGGCCTAAAACAAATCTAACTCATGCTGTCAGACTTCACATTTTAAAGGTCCCATATTTAAATGTTCATACCCTTTCAAAAGGTTTAAACTGGTTGAAGATGCCCCAGTTTTTTCAAGATCCTTGACCTTGAAATTACTAAATTATGTATGCATATAAACACCTTCAGCCCTGCACATATGAATCCTCTTGAGACATTCTTGACCATGCTCCTCTCAAGAACTGACATGACTTGCTCTAATGTTTACTGCTGGTACACAGACATGCCTAAGCAGTCCATCCTCTGGTGCTAGCAGTGGGCTAAACACACATTTAGTTCACAGGTACCCCATTTTTGAGGAGGTATCAAATCTCCTGATAAAATCAGTTAGAGAATTTTACAGGACTTTTCCAGCACATTTTTTTTTAAAATGTGGAGCAAGCAACAGAAGGAGAGGATGAATTTTTCAGGTTTGGTGAGGGAGGGGGCTGTAGTAAGCAGGACATGGAAACATACTTCTATTAAACATTTTTAAAGATGTATTTTACATAATTTGTGACTTTTAAAATAATGATTGGAGATATGCTGTAGTTAGACTGAAGACATTATTTATATTTATATGTGCACACTAACATGCCCCTTTTTCTTCAGCACATCATGTTTCAATGCTCCATGGTTTTGGTAAGTGAATCCAGGCAAGTTTTGTTAATAAGACAGAGGGCCAGGAAAGAGACTCTACTTTCACCCTGGTAAAAGTAAGACAACTTTTAAAATGTCAGCCCATTGGGACTCCAGTAGCCAAGTAGTCTAGTTTCTGTGCACTTGCCATGTGCTGTGGCTCGTGCCTGGTGTGGACGGCCTGGTTTAGCTCTAGCACGCAGCCCATTTCATGTGTGATCTCTGCTCTCTGTGCTTATCCTACGTTATCCACTGGCTCTCTAATATCAATGAAGGAAAAAATGGCCAACAGTATCTTTTGAAAAAAGTCAGTCTATATTTCCCTCTTCAGTGTCAGTTCAGCATATAATTTAGAGAGCAGATTTTGAGGGCAAGAAGATTACTCTCCAGGGTCTCCATGTCCAGCCTTTCCTTTTACATCTCACTGTTTCACTCAGCGTCTGTGAGACAGAGAGGGAAAGACAAGGGCTAAATCTGAAAATACAGCTTTGGAGATAACGTACCCCAACGTCTATTCTGTGGTGCTTAAACTGTCTATTCTGGACAAACAAACAAAAGTTTAGTATATTCAGTCTGCTGGTTCTCCTTTAGTTGTGCTCTTGCAACAACTTTAAGCCTATGACACAGCTGGGTCATTTCTCTTTACTTATATCCTGGCATGGGTAACAGAGATAATGGTCTAACATGACAAAAAGACTTACAGTTAACTAGATACAATATTTTGCCTCTTATTAGAGCATACAGGAAGCATTGGTCTATCCATGTTGTAACAGAGCTGAGAACAACAAACACATGGAGAAATTTACTTTTTCAGATAAAAAAGACAGTACATCAGCAGTGTCCAAACTATGGCCAAGGGGCAAAATGTGGCCTACTGCCCATTTTGAATTGGCCCCTGAGACAGTTGAATAAATTGATTACAGCTGCAAATTCCATCAACCACGCACATTTCCTCCCATATTTACTGTGTCACACGGTCTCATTTACAAAATATATTTTAGCATTCATCTTTAAGCAGCAACATTTTTGCAGTTTACTCTTGTATTGTGTCTGATAGTGAAGATAAGCCAGTCAGTGTTTCCCATCTCTGCTGCTCAGAAGGTCATTCTTGCCATGGCTAGGTGTGAATTCAGTGATAGCCCGGGGTTACAGGGGCCCCTTGACAAGTGATAACCCACCCCTAAACCCTAAAACTTTTAACTTAAATACGCTAAAAGTGAGGTGCACCAAGTGGCTCAGTTGTCCATGCATTCCTCTTTATGCAGTCCTTGATGTAAAAATTTTGGACACCCCTGCATAAAATCATAGTTTATTTGTGTGGCCAATTTTTTGTTCATATATATTTTGATATTCAATATTTTAGCTATCTTCTAGCAAATAGTGAACCAGGAAAGACTCATAAGCTGATGCTTGACTTTTTACGCTTCCTCAGTACGCTGCAGCTGCTGCTACTAAAACACTGCTTTATCTTTGACTCTTCGAACTCCAGAGGAGCTGTAATTAGCAGTGTGGTAAACAGACTAATTAATGCTTGTGTTAACCCTATACATGTGCATCCCCTTGGCAGCTTGACATGTAAACAATGCAGATTTATCTCTTGGATGTTCTCCTATCATCAACACAGTCTGCTGTTGAACCCTGCCAACAGCTTTATCCCCTCCATCTATAATGCACCAGATTTTCTCCTGTGGATCCATGTGGTTTGCAGAGGGGGACTGGGCAGAACTGTACTGGTTTTACAACTCTGATAGTCACTCACCCCTTATGCCCAACGTAACCCTAGAGGCTCCTGTAAAAATGATCAGTCATGTTCTTTGACGTGAGGCTTATTGTCACTGCGGGAGGAGAAGTGTAGCTCGACTGGACGGCTTTTCATGACTGCAACAATTTGGTTCCTGCGGTGCACGTCTTGACCCCGATAACCAATCGTGAAAGCGTATAACTCTTGCTCATGTATAACGCTGGTGTGTAGCCTCTTCCCATGCGTGTCTGCATACATGTGTGTGCCTTTTTTTCACCTTCCGTCTTTCCTGAGGCTATATTGAATTATGTCTCTGTCAGGTCCCTAAGCCCCCCTATATTTCCTCCACTGTGCAGCAGCTCTAGATTCAGTATCAAATTCTCCTCATGCTGGCACTTTGAGCATCCCCCTGGCCCCTCAGATCTTTATCCCTGCATCCCCTTCCCCAGCCCGTGGACAATGCTGGATTCATGCAGGGGTCAGGTTTTAAAGGATTTTACCACAGATAGAACATGCAGACCTCTGCACAGTCTCTACACACATAATCAATCAAACATTTCAAACTGTTGGGGTCAAATAGTGGCTCTGTGGCATGCCAGCTCTAAAAGGTACCATACAGAGGTGTCAAAAGAATTTTTGGCCTGCATCAAAAGACATCACACCGGGCTAGTTCACCACAGCCTGAGCCTACTCTGAAATACTGCAGTAACCACACATCCTTTACACAAATGACCAAGGCCACACGTAACAGCATAAGAAGGGAATCGTTCTGGGACCCTAGAGTCATAGAGGGGCCCATGGAGGTTAGCAATGACATGGTCCACCCTAAAGTTTAGCTAACATTACCAATTTGCTCAAAACAGTTTTCACTTTAAGAGGTAGAGTTATACATTGTAAACAAAATTTCTTGTTTTGAATTGTAGCTCATGCTCCCTTCCGAGAGTGGAATGAGTGTTTTATTTTGTAATGTCAACGCTAAAGTTTAGCTAATGCTGATGTTAACAGATTGCTTAATCATGTAATTTTAAAGTCAACAAAGCAGTAGTTCCCTTGACGACCCCCCCCCCCCAATGTTTTCATTATTTAGAATCACATATGAGTGTCCTGACTGCCCATGAGTAACAAAATATGATTCTGCGTGATGCCTCGACAACCCTTTTTCTGTCTCTGTCCCATGGATTGACGCGGGTGAAGAGTGGTGAAAGAGGGATATTAAGGAGGTGCAAGAGAGATTTTCTTGGTTCCCTTTGGCTGTTTTCACTCTACTCTGCTGAGATCTGTTTTACATGGTGGTGATAGAGGATAATTTTTCTATTTCAGTGAGTGAAAGGATTTACTTTCAAAGAATCTAAAAGGTGTACTTGCGACATAAATATTGAGTGCAATTTCTTGTTTTGAGAAACAAAGATTCCTGCTAATGTAATGTCCAATTTCTCCTTATTGTATGATGTGAATGGACAGAATCCCCCCCACACACACACAAACACGCAACTAGGTGCAAAAAGACCCTTGGTTTACACTGTTGCCATTTCTCCACTACAACTCTGGGATTAAAGGCAGAAGGGTGGACTCAACGTTTATCCCATGCTCACTTAACTTATTTAAAAACAATCTGGCTGAAAAAGTGATTGGCCTTAATTAATGGGATGGATAATTAGCCCTGTAACTATGTACGTTTCCCATCATGTGCTCTGAAATTGGATTTTAAATCACACAGTCGTTCTAAAGGGCCATAGACACTGGTGAATGGAGGTAGGCAGAATGACGATACACATCACCGTCTTGCAGTGCACCATGGAGCGGCGTCTGAATCATCAATGGTGGAGTAGCAGGGAAAATGGGCCTGATTGCTCCATTTTCTCAAATGAGGCGATTAGGAGTGCAGTCTGAATGGAGATCAGGCTCAGTCTCACTGTGCCACAAGGAAATGAGCGAGGCAGAAAGAATCAGTGAAAGGGGGAGACACAGGGATCTTTGCAACTCAATTGATTCCTGTTAGCCCAGAAACATCAAGAGCTCCTGCGAAAATTGATCAGAGCAGGGAGCCACCTTTGATATCGATAAAGATAAACGAGAGGACTCCTCAACACCAAAAGGACTCAACACAGGGAAAATGGCTGGAGCTGTGAAGACAATCTGGCTGCCAGGGCAGCCATATTGCCCAATGGGGAATAGACTGGCAAGAGGCAAGGGCTTCAGACCAGACAGTGTCCTTTGGGGAGTTTGCTTTTACTGCAAGGTCAGCCTCTCAAGTGCTTGATAAAGCTGAACAAATCAAAGGCCAACATCTGAGAGCTATCCCTTAGAAGAAAAAAGTGTCTCTGCAGCCCACAATGACGAGAAGGGTGATCAGAGATGTAGAGCTTCACATTGATGCTACTAATTAATGGGGGATGTACAAAGTACAGACCAAAGGAAGCGTGTCCCAAATTTAAAGAATAATGCCACTCTGATGGAGGGGTGGCAGAATCCTGATTTGGAGCTGCTTTGACCAACATGTTAACGGGATAGTTCAGGATTTTTGATGTGGGATTGATGAGGTACAAAGCAACTGCCTGAAAATTAGCCACAGTGACAGAGATCAGAGGACCAGCGACTGTAAACATGCCTCTGCAGTCTGTAGCTCTGATGATGCAGAGCTTTAATACTTCTTAGGAAAATATTTAAAGTTTTATAAAGTATAAGGAAAACCAAATTGAGCAGAAAAATGTTAATCTTCAAAGTAGGAATTCAGCCTACCCTGACTGTTTATTGTGTAAAGGCACAGTCCATGTCCAATGCTGATCAAAGTGGCAACTGAACTAGACTCTTGAAGATGTTTTGCCTCTTCTCCAACGGGCTTCTTCAGCTGTAAGAGTTCCTCAACATTCCTTATCACTTCAAACTTTCCAACACTCTGAGACAACAACTTGTTTATACCAAGGACAGAATACCAAGACGAAAGCAAAGCAATGTAGTCTACGCCATTCAATGCAACAAGGAATGCAATGACTGTACATAAAGGAAACCAAACAACCTTAACATAAGTGTATGGTTAGACACTTTCCGTCTCCTACACATAATTAGGTAACCATTATGACTGAGAACCTGCACAGACACACTCTAACATAAGTTTACTCAGTCAAACACACTGGACTTTCATTATCGAGGAAGTAAGCTGAGGTAGACTGATGTTATGGGTCTCATAGGTTGATAACACAATAACAAATGATTTTTGGTCTAATGTCTCCACTCATGGAAAACATAATTGAAGACTCAGAGAAATAAATACTCAAATCTTTTCTCCATCAGCAGTTCCTCTGAGGGGAAAAGGACAGATACCTTCATAGACAAGAACCCAGGACCTCCACATTTTAGTTCGGCTCTCCAGTTTGACTCAAAGCTAAGTTTTCATCACCATTTAGCTCTCAAATAAAGTATTAAATTGCTGCATTTCAGCAGAAAGTGAAAAAAATAACTGAAATAATAATACCAATGAGCATCATTACTAAAATTCAAAAGTGTTCATACATTTTAAATGTACCAAGATGGCACACTTGATCAAAATTACAATGCACTGTCATTAGAATGATCTTCAAACATATGGATTAGGTAATGTTTATGACCTCTGCCAAGGAGGTTGTTATTGCCGGTGTCTGTTTTTTTCTTGTTTGTTTGTTTGTTTGTTTGATTTTTGTTTCACTGTAAGCAACAAAACTCAAAAAGTTATAGATGGATTTTGTGGACATTTTCAGGAAATGTCCACAAAATTGGGACAAGGAACAAATGATTAGATTTTGGGAGTGATCCAGATCACTGTCTGGATCTAGGAATTTTTAAAAGGATTCTTTAACATTGCAAGACAGGACCAATTTTGGCATTTGTGTATATTACTCCACCAAAAATAGTCAGGGCATTTGTAAAAAAAATAATTAAAAAAAATACAGGACAAGTTTCCAACAGGTTCTACAAGATATCAAAGACTGATCTGGATCCTGGCAAAATTCCGGATTCTCTGATCCAGAACAAGAAGAATTTAGATATCCTTTAAATTTTTGTCGTAGCAAGGGAACAAATAAAGGCATAGACTTGCAAAAAATGACAAAATATAGCCAAGAGACTGTGGAATCTTAAGTGTTCAATCAGATTTGCTGTACCTTCAAAAAGAAATTGGAGCAAGATCCAGAAGAAAACCGCCATGACGAACAATGCGATTTTCATGAATAACTACTGAACTAAAATAGATATGAATCCAATTGTTCATTGTAGGTTTTCATGGTCAAGGAATCTAAATATTTAGATATAATAAAGGTAGGACTAACATTTAAGGTGAAAATCACAATATGGGTGAGAACTGTGGCGCTGGCGGAGGTCTGGGCTGTTTGGGTGCTTTTCTAGTTTTGGATGTAATGATGTTTGTGTACTCAAAAAAATGAACCAACATGCAGCACAATTTATTTCAGTATTTTTACGGTGGAAGGACACATTGGGTGTGTTGTGTACCAAAGTGGTGTGGAAACAAGTGACCTGGTTATGGAAAAGGAAGTCATTTTACATGTGATCAATATAGAACTAAAATTGACTCTGTTTTTGTGGCTTGGTTTCACCTAAAATGGAGTTGGTTGCCCTTCGTGCAGCAATATAGCCCTTGCTGATCTCCATCACTGTGGCTGTTGTTTCTTGGTAATGTTAATTTACTAGACTATACAAAATGTGTACTTTTGTATGTAACTTAATCGGATAGCTGACTAAGCTAACACCATGCTGCCATAGAAGAGTGTGCACTACCATTAGTTTCCTTGGGGAACAATAACCTGTGGCACTGACACTTCCTGAATGTTTGGTTCTCTGGTGTTGCTGTAAATGGGCTGGTGTTTCACTTAGTTATTTGCCAGGACTTCACCGCAAAAGAAGCACTGAGGCTGCGGTGGGTCAGCAGACGTAGAAGTGAATCCATATAAATCAGGTTAATTACGTTCCACTTTTGAAGAATCATGAACAGGTAGGAGTGAGGGGTGTGTGACAAAAAGACTCAGGGGGTACACAACACAAAACAGGCTGGAAAACACTGTCCTAAGTAGTGCTCAGATAAAAGGTTTCTTCCCAACAGCAACAATTTGAGACTGCTAAATTGGCCAAAAATAAGTTTTAAAGAATACATAGCAAGTGCCATGGTAATGTAGTTTAGCCACGCTTTTTTCAACATATGAAAACGATAAAATTATATCCCTGCAAACAGACACTGTAGCCGCATCTGGATACCTGCAGGAAGCTTGACTGAACTTACTCACTGACAGCTCATATGTTCACTAGTCAGGAGACAGGTCTGTGTTGACATAACCTTGTCTTGAGCCTGCTGTACTCTCACAGGTGTTATTTTCTGGGTACCTTGTCTGACTGTTTTCCAAGGGTGATCCAGTCAGGAAGAGAATTTGTATGAGGGAAAAAAAATGAAATAGAAAAACTTTGAATGCCACAAACGGGGGTCATTTAAAGACTGCAGAGGGCAACGGGAGTGATACTACCCAATGAGGCAAGCTGCTCATGCGAGTCTGGCCTGTCTGGACTGCAGATGGGCCAATTAGGAGATGATGAAAAGCTCGCAGGCCTTAACTGTGTCTTTGTCTCTGGATTGGCTGATATGAGAAAACACCTGCTTTCCAGTTTGACATCTGATAAATACATGGGATCTTGAGGCAGACTCGGAACCTTACCAGACCTTGTGTAAAAACACCAAAATCTAATCCAGGAAGTTGATACATGATATCCAATCAGTTCTGGGAAGCACATTAAATGTAGGGGAACATTCCAACCTGTATTAAGTATGTTAGTCCTTCCTCGAGTAATACATTTTGAGGTTAATTGGCATAGCTTCTACAGCAATGACTCTGGTGGGCCCTGACATGTCTGGCTCTTGATAACCCCAAAATACAAATGACTCCAAAACTATGAAGATTTGGCGTGCCATCCTTCTACAGCAATTTCTTGTATCTATCACCTTCCACACCTCTCTGGCCATTTTTCAGTTCTTCATCTAGTGCAGTGTTTTTGTGTGTAGACTTGGTGGGGAGTGTTTCAGCACTTCATAAATCCTGGCTGATGTTGTCTCATTTGTTATCCATTAAGCTTTATAGTATTCCCTATTTCCATGTGGGCAGACTAAGACCTGATCTCCCGAGGCCCCTTAGAGCTAGAGGTAACTTCCCTAACAGCTTCAGCATGCATGGCATTGAGCCACGGGGAGTCTACATTGCCTTTTAGAGAATACAATGGGCTATAAGGACCAAGTTAAAAGTAATATGGGTCTGACTTGTCCTCTGACCTTCCATCTATTTATCCTGTGTATACCAACCGTGGAGTGTGATCCATTTTAAGATGGGTATCCAACCTGAACCTGGAACGCATTAATAATGCTCCTCTATTCTCCTTCCTGCCAACTGTGTGGTCAGCACTTTTCCAGCAGATCACTCACTTTAACCCGATTATCTCAGCGTAACCTTGACAGAGTTCAACCAGTTTATTGTTATTGACAAATAATCAATAAAACACTGACACACACATTAGACACTGTCCATTGGGTGTCTTATAGGCTGTTCATGCTCCAGTAGTGCACATGTGTGAAATGTCCACTTAGTAACAGGCTTGATATATTACATATGCTTAAAGTTTGAAACAGGTTACTTTATTGTGATGGACAAACCAGATGTAGAGTGTATTATGTTGCTTCATAGGTCTGCTATTCAGTATGTGCATATTTACAGCTGTGGTTTGTCCCCTTCAAAGAAAAGCAGGTGTTCATATGTCGAGTAAAGCATGCGACTTTTGAGGAGATATCTATATCTACTCCACTTCTGACCTGTATTGTTTCATGCTTGGGACACAAATAATACAGTACACAATGACATCAAAATTTTAAGATTTTGAATCTGTGATGACAAATAATGACCTATTAAACTATTTAAATGCTATAGTGTGTTGTGCTTCCACTTTTGTGAGGCCTGACATTGAATCATGACCAGAAACTTCAGTTGGGCTCCTTTATGACAACTACACCTTGACGCTCTTTTGGGTTATGTTGGCAGGACCTTGAGTCCATTGCTGATGTGCTAAAGAGGGCGGGGATGGGGAGGTTTAGCTGCTGGATACACAAGCAGTGGGCTGTACTTCTACAGCATCTGGAACACTTCCCTGCACCTGATCCAGCTCAAGGCATACTGAGTGCAGGTTGGACCAGGCCACCGGGCTGACTGCATGATCACAGAGGGTCAATTTCGAGGATACCTATAGAGATGGGGAATGGGGATGGGCATGGACAGCGGCTATCAGGAGGCTGGAGCAATGCAGGGCAGAGGTTGATGAGGTGTACAGTATGCCCCCATACCTGACCTGTGTAGTGTGCAACAAGATGATCAACACAGCACACCACACCACACACTGAACAAGTACCAAACTCACTTTAAAAGTTGTCATATTATGCCTTTGAGTTTATGCCCTTCGTGTGTTTCCCATGCCTCTTCTATGTGATAGAGGTCATTTATACACAAGACAGCAATGTCTGCAGCATCAGGTCTTCTTCCTCTTCCTCTCATTTCGCCCTGTCCAGCACTGTTACATCAGAAGTTCAAGCCAATTTGCTTGGGGCAGAATGCTGATTGCAAAAAACAAAGACTGTAGAAAGAATGCAGAGTTGTTGAAGACACTAAACTGACCAATCAGTTGGTACCAGTCAACCAATCAGAGCACATTGGGCCCACATGAGGAAGGGAGTACTAAAGTGTCAGGAGTTCATGCAGAAATCATATAAAAGCACCACAAACTAAGGCAGTCACTTTTCCCAAGAATGAAACTCCAACAGTTTTTGAACACTGACCCAAATAATTTACTATATTCTGTTTAAAATTAAGCTTTTGAGCAAATATTTAAAACACACCATCCTGTCATTGTGAGCGCAGAGTTGAGACAACAAAAAACAAGAGTGAGTTTGACTTCACGTCTTGTTTAGACTGTAATATCTCATTAACATAACACTTATTGATTTATTTTAAGTCTTTTGCCTAAAATATCTCTGCTTTAGTCATTATTTTGTCATCTAAATTGTTATAATTTTAGTTAAGTATTAGTTGACGAAATGTACCAACAAATCTACTGTAAATCTCGTTGACAATTATCAACCATGTTTCTCGTTAAGATGTGTTAACTTCATGTTGTACATATGTCAATGTTCCAAGCCCCGAAGTGCTGAATTACCAATTTTAACCAGTCAAAACTATGTACTCCTCTAATCAAACCATCACTGCACACATGTTTATTCACTTTGAAAGTATTATTTCTCCCAACAAGAGAGTACTGTTTGTTTATCTTTTGTTATTCACTGTAGACAAATTGCCAGAATTCTGAATATAGAATAGACTCTAGTGTGTTTGGTTTGGTTCCAGGGATGCCACACAGGACTTTCTCACACCACAGGACCTTGGAGAGCTGTCCAGCCATGGCGCTTGGCAGAGCCGGACGTCTCCTCCTCCCCGAGTTTGTCTGTCTGTAGTCGGTCCAGGTCCATAGCCTGTCAATACTGACAGAGACCCTGTTGACAAAGAGAGGCTGGGCCCCCCACACACATATGTGTGTTTTGTTTAATTCTGTGTGTATGACTGTATCATTATTTTGCAGCCAAGTTTGATCTCAGGAAGGGAAAAACAGCACATTATTTTCAGGCCTCAATAATTGTTGCTATAAAAAGTAGTGTTACAAAACAAGAATCTACAACCCAGGTAATAATGTATAGACATGTATTATTGAACGCATTATCTCATTCATTTGTTCTGCAATTCTAAGACAAGGACGTCAGTGATTAAGGTAATAATCAGATTTGCAAGTGAGACCTGAAGGGTATTGATATTTCTTAGAGCTGTAAACAAATAATGGTGAAAAGATGAATGTCCCTACATAAGAACTTCAACTTCTGAGCTGAGAATCTTCCAAAACTTTATAACCAGAGTTTTAAATGTCCTAACATAGACTTATAATAAATGGAAATTATTTTTTAGATGCCCACGGTACATCACAAGCCTCCTGACAGTAGATACAAACTGAAAATGCAAGCTCTAATCAAAACAGAAATTAATTTGTCAGAAAACATTGATTGCAGTCAATAAAAAAAAACATTTTTCAGAAATTAAACACAATATAAGCAAGTCTGCTAGAATTACTTGTTTATCTAAACCTTTAATCATATGGTTTGCGTTTCTCCTTATCCATCCAGCTGATTTAATCTGTGAGGCTTGTTACATCAAGTGCAGCAAAAGCACGACCTTTGCAAGATGATGATAGAAGCTTAGATTTAAGTTAAAACAGATGTCAAACAAAAGAATCAAATGGAACTCAATAGCATCCAAGCCTTGTTTTAATATATTTAAATGTCACTCTTTTTTATGAAACAGTGCCATCAGTCACCATCAATGCTGGTGAGTAGGCTTTATGAACCTTTATCCAGATTAAAGTACAAAATAATATAATATTGACAACATTATATATTTATTTTCATTCATTCAACAGTAAAGAAGATTTTTTTTTCATTTACTGTAAAATGGACAATTAGAAGAAGGTTTCTGCAGGACAAATATGATATGCTTATTTGTTATTGTGTTTCTAATCCTATTCATTACTTTTGTATACTTTATTACATTTGTAAAGAACTTCATGATCATTTATAAAAAGAACAACACCATGTTTTTGCTTTGTGCTGAAAAAAAAAATCCACATGACAACATATTAGTCCAACAGAGCTTCATCAGGTGGACTGATACCAAGATTACATTTCTATTTCTTCTTATACAAGCAAAAAGGCTTCCTCAAATATTATCCATCCAATCAGAGAACCCCACTGGAGACCATCACCTGGAGCTGATCAGTTCATCATCACAAGAAAAAAAGAGTTCATTGTCTCAAAACATATTCCACAACCCATATTTCACCTCTGCAACCACAGGGCCAATGATAACATTTTCTGTTCTGTTATTTTATGTTTTCACTGAGTGGTGAGGTATATGGGACACTCTTTATTTTTACCTTTTTCTCTGCTATGCCTTGGGAGTAATTCCTTTAAAAAAAATTGTAATGGAAAGGAAGTGGTGAGTTTACATTACCTTTAAAATATAATTGAGTATTGTTGAATATATATATATATATATATATATATATATATATATATATATATATATATATATATATATATATATATATATATATATATATATAAATTACTTCTTTCAACATTTGGTGCTTTTGATATCTTGAGTAATAGGAAAAGAGTTGTTGATGATGTTTTAAATTATTACGTCTTCGGTCTTCATTAAAAAATTTAAAGGGTTGGGTAGGACACATTGCATATTTCCCATTATTGCACATAGAAGTACAAATCAGCTCTAACTTTACCTTATACTATAATGAGCCAGCCCCTGAACTATAAATGAGTGACTCTTTAGTCATTAGGACAGTCCATGGTGCCTTGTGGTCTTGTGATCTGTAAAATTTCTTACAAACCAGGAATATAAAGAAGAACAAAAAGTCTTGCTCCTGAAAATACATTTACATGCAATGGAAGAATCATGACTTTGGACATGTGGCTACTAAATGCAATAAGGTCATCCTTGAGTATGAATGAGTATTTTTGCAAAGTTTAAAAAATACCCCATAATACAACATTAAGAATAGACAGACAAACTGAGAAGACAGAGAGAAAGGTTGGAATTAAAATGTCATCAGCCCAAGCTGATGCATAAATGCAAATATATACTTAATCACAAAATGACTGCTAAGACATGAGCTGCTCAAACCAAATCACGTAAACATGCTCACTTCTCCTGCCCTGATGAGCATTTTAAAATGTCTCTTTGTGTGACATCTAGGGAGCTTGGAGGCAGGTAGTATGAAACAGCATGATAATGTTGGGTCACCACATGCCCCTAAAAAATCAATAAAACAGCCCTGTGTATTCCCAAGTCATAGTTGTAATTTTTGGCCGCCCTTGAATCTGAGATGAGTTAAAACTCTCCCATTGATTTGGCTCCTCAAATGAAAAACAGTTTCCAATGAATCTTAACCCACAAGGAGAGATAATTCAGAACTTGGGATTGCTAAGATGTGTGTGTCTCATCCTAAAAAAAAGGACTCGGTGGGTTCCAATATTTTGTCTCCAAGGTCCTTTCTGCAGAAAGCCTCTTGACTGTTAGTAATGACAGTGCTGGCAGAAAGTAATGTGTTGAAATTAAGGAGCTAACATTTCTATTTGATTTCCATTGTTGCTTGGAGATGCTGGTTTGAAAAGAAGCTAAATGTAACTTTATAGTGATTGTTAAGCATATGAAGGGCTTTATTTTTATGCGCGAAGTGGGTGGTCCAAAGCAGTCCGGACAATCTGGTTCCATCTAATGATTTCAAGTTGGTGCACAATGGTGTTAAACAGGCTACTCATGTTGTTAGTTCTTATGTCCTAATGTGTGCCTACTTACATGCACCAAAGAGGAAATGTTTTTGCTGTTTTTTAAGTTTTTTTGAGGGGGGCTACCTCCACATTCAGCTATGTTGCTCATTCTGTAAATGCATGACCCTTACAAGTTGTACTCCGTTGCAAAGGTGAATAATCAGGCTCTCCAACAGTATCAAATACAATTCCAATTGGGTGTTACTGAAGTGGAAAAATCATAGTATCCAAATAAAGTATACAACTGTTTCTTCTAATGAGTATATTTGTTATGTGTTTGGGTCAATAGTTCTTACATCAGGACAGACGAACATCATCTGTGATAAATGATTAGTAAGCTACTATTAGCTTGTTGATGTTATTTATTAACAGGACAAGGATCACTATAAATTGCCCCTATTGGTTAGTGTTATGAGGCAGCAATTCAATTAATGAAAGTCATATTCTGATCAAGTTATGCAAAAAAAAAGTTAGAATAAGACGTCATCAGTTTGGTGCTCCAGTATTCCTAACTTGGAAAAACAGTGGAGCATCTTACAGCACTTATCCACTATTTGCTCCATTCTGGGTCTTATCTCTATGATGGAGTTCTGTAGAAGAAGAATTGTTGGGGCTGATCTGCCCATTGGCTAGAGCATCTAACTGAACATTCATTGTCCTTTACTTAAAAAAATGGCAACCATGACTGTTAATTCATCCATGATGCAAAGCAAAGGGAAGAATTTTTACACACTAGGTGAGTGTTCCATCAAGTTATGTGAGTTTAGAATAAAATCACATTAAAGCCCCAGAATTAATGTTGTCGATGAAACTTAAAATTGTTTTTCAGTTTGGATCATCATTCTCTTTTAACCTTGCATATTTTTTTTTTTCCCAAAACCATATCTGAAAAACGAAAGCTTCACCTCTGTGGTTTGATCCGTCAGCATGTTTGTATGCCTGCTACAGCGCGATTCATTAACATGTGGAAGTTGCTGCTGACAACACTAACCAAAGACAGAGACAGTAAAGTGAAACAAAGGTAAAGAGGGAGCCAAGCAGGATAATGAGCCAACAAGAAAGAAAAAGCAAGGACAGAACCTTGCAACATTCAATGTTAGGCTCTCATTCATATTCACAGTCATCTGGCAGCCGGCAGGCAGATAGCTGGGGCAACAAATTTAATCAAGGCCCCGGCAAAGTAGGAGTGTGAAGGCTCTAACACTGGGCACGAGCTATGAGACTGCATTAGCAACCCAGTGCTGTAATGTTTTCAGCATATGAATAATGGACACGAGCACAGGTTCTCGTGAAGTGAAGTGAGGATGCAGATTACTTTTATTCAACTTTTTTTTATCCCATTTACATTAGAGGGAGTCAAGCTGACATTTTTATGCAGAGAATTGTAAAATGGAGGCAACACCACCAGAAGGTTAATCTCATAGATCACCAAGTCTCACATAAAAGCTGAAGAGTCGGTCAAGGTGGAAGCACCCTGACAGTTTTTGTGTAAATGGACTTAACACCGGAGCAACAAATCAGAAAGACCAGTGAGAGTTAGAGAGCCAACCTGAAAGCCAATTAAAGCCCTGCAGTGTCATTCTCCTGAAGCATAATAGGGTTAGCTATGACTCTAACAAATTATTAGTTGCTTAAATCACCTGTAAATATATGCAATGTTTGAATATATTAAAAGTACAATCAACAAACAACTTTGAACCGTGACACTGCTTGCAACCCAGACTTGTGTGTGGCTGCCTCCATTTTCAATTACTTTGCCTTTTTTCATTGAAAACTCCTCCAATTTTGCCATGTGGATTATTCATTGCTTTCATTAAATTATATTTATTGACGCTGATGGGGGGGATAACTCAATGCATGCAGCCAATTAAGTCAGAAACAAATGTCCGCAAGGAGAATAAAATGGCACAGTGGGTCATTCTGCTGTGTGTTAGAATGTCAATTAACACAGTTTGTTGCTATATCCGTAGGTGCAAGTTAACACAACACCCAGAAATGGACTGAAGCAAAGTGAAAATGAGTGTTGTCTGACAAGTCAACATTTCCAATTGTTTTTGGATAACTGGCATCTGTGATGGTATGAAGGTGTGCCATTACCCATGGCATGGGTAACTTGCACATCTACGTCACTTTTTATGATGAAAGAGAAACATATTCTGCCATTAAGCTGTCTTTTTCGTAGAGAGTGCAGGTGCTAAACTGGCTTGCTTGCAGCTCAGTCCTGTTTTCCATTAAAAATTTGTGGTGCATTATGTAATGCAAAATACAAAAACACAGGCCCTACCAACTGAAGATATACATACAGCAAAAATGGGAATGCACTTCACAGCCAAAGATTAAAGTTAGTGTCCTCAGTTACCAAATACTATTGAATGTTGTAAAAAATGAAAGTTTATGTACCACAGTAGTACATATGCCCCATCCAACCTTTTTGGAACATGTTGGCATTAAATTTAACATGAGAGAATATTTGCAAAAATGTATTGTATCATGTAATGTATCATGTATTTTGCTGTCTCATGTGTTGAAGTCTACATGTTTTTTAGTTGAAATATTTATTCACTTTTCTGCTGTAAAGGGCAACATAATTTATTTGCTTGCTTAGCACTTTGAGTTACATATGTTGTAGGAAAAGTGCTGTATAAATAAACTTGACTTTACTTGACTTAGTAAGTGAACTAATCCTCTAAAAGTACTTTCTAGAAAGTCACTTACCACTGAACAAAATTTGACTGTTTTTTCTTTAACTTCTGTTTCAGCAAAAAGGAGATGCTTTAGAAAAAAAAATTCTATTGAATCTGCACGATTTGTCGGAAAATTGCTTTTTGCAGGCAGAAGACAAACAGTGCTGTGTCAGTGAGGGAATGGTACTTGAAGACTCAATTCATGAAATGACAGAGGACAGCATTTAATCATGAAAATATCCCCATCACTTTGAGTTTTGATGAAGGGATGAGGGTCAAAACTAACATAAAATGTGAAGTGGGTTTCACACTAAGTATTTGTAGGGCATTTTAAACATTTGCACACGAACATGTAGCGTATGTATTACAGGTAACTTTGGCCTAATGTAGCCTGATGCTGCTGAACATTGTGATGTCACTCAGTGAACGTCAAGTAAAGTGGGAAGACTATGCCATTTCACCAAGTGGAGCTGCAGCTAGTTTCAGTATTCTGATTCCATGCCTGGAGAGTGAAAGACAACTGTCCCATACAACAGTCCAGACCTGAGGAGGAGGCAGTCGGAGCTGACAGAGATGAATACAGCTGTAACAGAGGATAGCAAAAGTGAGCTTTCTTATGTTAAAAAGTGAGTTGGATCAAACATTGAAAGTTTTTTTTTTCCCCACAGAAAATCTTTCATCATATCTGATGCACACTAGCATTGTCTAACTGATGCTAATTTAGCTTTACATTGCCTGACTTGGCTTGGCACAGCTTGACATTTTCCTTCTCATCAGCAAAAGTTATATCGGTATTTGAATGTAGTTTAAGAGAGGTGATCAAGTGTCTCTTTAAGGTTTATACAGATGAACATATATAGGGCATATATACTGTGGCATCCTGTTAGATATGAAAGTGAACAAAAACATGTACGAACAACAGGGGCTTTCATCTCTGCTTGTGTCGATAGGAGGCCACTGAGGACAACACATTAGGGTTTCTAAATTTAACTTTTAAAATATATGAATTAACAGTCCTGTATATTCATTTTGTCATTTGAAAAACTGTAATGATTCCACATCATGTAGTCCCTCAACAAGTTAGCGGGGTTTTTGCCCTTGGAATGAGTTCTTCTTTGGACAAATTATTGCAAAGCTTGGGAAAAAACAAATAACTCTCTTTAAAGAGTATTTTGACAGTTCACCAAATTATGTTGCACTATTTGATTCTGTTTGGACTCATTTGGCAGCAATTAAGATTTGTGGGTGAAGAGTGAAACTATTTTTCAAGTTAGCAAAAATGAGGCAGAGGTGATTAAATTACTTTCTGGATTTAGCAGTCAACATCTCTGACATGTTTGACTTTATTTTTCTTTTTAATTGTTTAATTGTTAATTGTTCATAACAGTTTGGAAAGTAATTACCCGTGGTCACAAGCTCCAAGTCAATCCACGGATTTAAAAGGCATTTAAGTGAAAACACCAAAACTGATTGCCCAAGGGTATTGCTAAATGGAGCATCTACTATGTAGTATCGGTTACTTTAACCACTTGTCGCTGGCTAATCAGAAACACACATCTAATTGTAACTGCTCTGTTTAGAGATGTTATCATGGGGACTCTGCTGAGTATGGAGAGGGTCCGTTTTTGTTTGCAGGAGCAGTGGTGCTCTACGTGATCTACAACACTGATATCCCACATTCCAAAGCTCTCCAATATCCGGAGCTAGGCAATGCAGTGTTCACAGACCATATACCAAAATATATAGATTTTTGCCAATCATTCAATAGCTGGTTACTCAGAAAATGAGATTACTACCTTGCTTTCTTTATTATTCAGCATTTTGAAACCCCTCTGTACACTATAGGAGTGTTTCCTTGTGTTCAAAATGGTTAGTGTGTAAAATATTATTGTATGATTCCTTAATCAAAGCACTGTAGACAGCAAAATGTTTGATTTGGAACTTTTTGGACAAGAACTAAGTTTTCACAAAAAAGGGGTTGGTAATAATACACTTTTACTCATATCTCCAGTCATCCAAACAACCAGCATATTGTGCTATTCCACAGAGCTGCAACAATAAACTTACAACTCTGACAACAATTGCAAAGCTTGCAATCAAGGCTACCCTTATCACTGAAACTACAAAGCAGTGTAAAAAGAAGGCGTTTTGCAACCAGTAACAGCTGATTGTTTTGTCATGGTTTTCTGCTTTACATTAAGCTCACTGATCCATGCCTGAATTTTTAACGAACCCCAACCTTTAAGTTTAAGTCATTCCACAAAACAGCTTTAATATTAATCCCCTGTTTCATTATCTATGAGGCTGTAATTTAGCTAACAAAGACAGCTAGCTAACTTAAAAGGGAAGCTGTATATTTCTATGCCTCCCTGTGAACCATGCAGAGGAAAAAAAGCCCACCTACTGAAAGGGCAGATGTCATTAATTCCTCACAGACCTATGTTACCAGGGCTTTTCTTGAAGACCTACAGGTCATAGAGTTGGAAGGAAAACACTTTCTGGTCAGCAGCGTCAGAGAAAAAAATAGCTTTTTGGGGAAACAACTTCCCTCTCATTTATCCCTTTTGATACAAACACAAACTACAAACTACTTTTTGTCTTTTAGGCAGCTCTGGATCATTGGCTGGTCTGCTGCTGTGGACATGTGGCTTTATCTAATACATTCAGAAATACTTGGCCTTTTCCTCAGCCCCATTCCATTGTCATTAGAGTCCATTATATTAACCTCAGAGTTAACAATTTCTACCAGCATTTGGCACTTGGCAGGTGGGGCTATTGGACCTGGAAGAGACTATAATGAGTTAGTGGCCAGTTGCCAGGTTGCCATGTGGATGTAAAAGTAACCACTCAAGTAAAACTTCAAATCTGCACTCGCTTCCTGGTCAGCATGAGGAAACCAGTGGTGTTGGTGCAAAAGACTGGATACCATTCATCTTCAACACTGGGGTTTGGTGCCGCCACCACAGCAGGGACCAGGGACATCTTCCTGTCCAGAAGTGTACAGAGAGTTATGGCCGTCATCTCATCAGTCTATGTGCCCATATGGCATCGAGCCCTCACGTCAACTCACTTACTGCCCATACCAGGGTTCTGGCTTGGCCTGCCATACAGGCAGGAGCTCTGACTGACCATGCCAGTGATCAGCCAGGATGCAGGGCCTGAAATAATAGACAGAATCCACTTCCAACTTCCCTCCTGAGCTGTCTCTAGCATCATCCATCAACAGAATGAATCCACGCCATGGGGTGTCTGAGTTGGAGTCATGACCGACTAGGGTGTCTTATTTTTGTTAAACCTAGTGGAACAAAATAAGAGAAATCTAATCTTGACATGAACATAGGGAAAAAAGAAAAGAGAGTCTTTTCACTGTGCACAATTTGGAGTGTTTTAATCCAAGAGTGCATTTTCTTGTAAATGAAACTCTAAAAGAGAAAATGAAAAAGAAAGAATGTGCTACTTCGAGACCTCTGTCAATAGTCCAATGTTTCTCCATGATCAGGAAAAAACGATAGCTCAGCTAACAAAGACTTTAACTCAAGACTTCTGTGCACCAAGGTAATTTGCTTAATGAGACCTTTGTCTTTGTCCTTAATTACAGTTGTCAAATGTAAGATCTCTACAAGGTTCCAATCCACAATTAGATAAGTAGCTGGAGGGGGTGCTCAGTTCACATCGTGCCTCATTATTTAACCACTGTTTCATGGCTATACAGCAGTAATTATAAAGCTGGGGTTGGTAATCTGATTTAGAGCAATTTTTTGTAATACCGGTTAAAATGGTCTTGATGACCGAATGGCAAACAATTCATAATGTGTTCTTATAACAGAGCGAAAAATATACTCTGTCTACAGCAAGAATAAAACAGGGAAAACATCAACCAATAAACATGCCGTGTCACCAGTTTTTAAACAATTAAACCCCGTCGCCATTCTGCCCGCCTGCTGCGCATACATTTTGCCGGCATGCAGACTGATTCAGTGCGTGTAGCTGAGCTGAGAGGGATCAGATTCCGCGGAAGAATGCTTACCTGTCAAGTTTTGTTGTTGAAAATAAGGGAAGCCTGCTACGAGCCATCCCACAACCCCAACCAAGCTCCAGTATCCCTCACATTTTAAGACAGATGTACAAGAAATCTAAAATAGACGCTTTGTTTATCTTGGTTTGTTCTGTTGGCTCTAATCTCACGACAGCTGCCACCCAGGCTACTGCAGGTAGACGTTCTCGCGAGGCTTTTTCTTATTTTTTGGTTGTAGGGCGGTTGGCATCCATCATTTTGGAGCATTACCGCCCCATTCAGTCTAGAGACAGGATTCAGTTTGGAGCGGCAGAGGAATGTTTTTATGATTGTATCGTCACACAGAAGATTTACGGGAGAGTACTGATACAGGAGGACGGCAGGAAAGAGGATAAAATACATAAAATACGGTAGTTTCATGGCCAAAACGGGAGACTTGTCAGCTATGTGGAGAATGGCAGAGGAACTACCTATACCCCGATCAACATCGGGCTGTGAGCACTAACTAACTTTCCATGTTTGTTTTTTTTTACTTTACGATGATAATGTTTTGGTGTTTTTCAAAGAATGAAAGAATAAGTAGACCTACATTTCCTTTTTGTTTCTCATTTAGTACAGAAGGTAACTTGTAGCTGACCACACTTTTAGTTACTAAGACTGATCTTAAGGTTATGTGTTTAGTTTAAGTGACCAAACATTAATTTTCAGAACTTCAGTCTATATTAGAAGGGTCCACAGTGGATACAAAATACTTCTGCATAAGCTGTTTTCTTTATGTGAAACATTGATTCAATGTCTGCAGAACACGTGGCATTAGGGAGAATATATGTATTTCTTATGAGAAGGGCACTGACTTGGATTGACTGTCTCCGGTGGGGCCGGAGACACCTCAGCACTAGCAGCAAAGTTAACCATGCCTGATCAGCACTTGCTGACCCATGTCAGGTGGCTTTTCCCTGTCGCCTTCATACAACATGCAGCATGGCTAACGGCTGCAGCCTCAGACGTATGTGTAAGCCATTCATGACTGTTTGCATGCAATGTCATTTAAGAAAACAGGGGTGTAAACCCTGGGCCCTCTTAGCTGCATTAGCAACTGCTATAGCAATCAGTGAATATCTGGCTATTCTTCACAGAACAATGTGTCCAATGCTGACCCGCTGAAGAGGGTGAGACTGGGAAAGGTCGGCTGCTGGATACAGGAGCGGTAACTGCATTTCTACAGGCACGTGGTGTCTTTTAAAGGAAAAATTCCGTTTCTACAGTTTTCACATTGTTTATAGAATGAAGAAGAACAATATACTCACCCAGAAGGCTTTCCTGATGCCAACAGTGCTTCTGGAGATATTTAGATCCAAATTCGAGCAGCGGACATCCGTATAATGGTAGCACATAGGGCATACAGCGCCACTCCTAAAACTGCATTAATCGTCCAAAAACTCATTATTTTCACCAATATTTCATCATGGTCCACCAGGGCTACTCCTCCACGACAGTCTGTGTCGCCCCAGACATGTTTTTGTAACTGTGCCAACCTCTGAACTGAAGAAGAAGAACGTATGCGCCTGCGCAGTACTCTCTGGAGAGCTGCCTCCGCGTCCTCCTTTCTAAGAGCTCCTCATCTGTAAACTCTGGCTCGAAAATGTAAGGACACCCATATTCAAAGTTCTCCTCCACAACATCTTCATCCGATAGATATTCGTCCATTTTGCACAAAACTGGAAGAAGAAAGTTGTTTTGTAGCCGGCAGTCTTCCCCTGAAACAATGAGCTGCACTGCGCAGGCGCGGAGCAAGCGCTCTTCTTCTTCAGTTCAGAGGTCAGTACAGTCACACAACATGTCTGGAGTGGCACAGACTGTCGTGGAGGAGTAGCCCGAATGGCCCATGATGAAATATTGGTGAAACTAATGAGCTTTTGGACGATTAATGCAGTTTTAGGGGCGGCGCTGTATGCCCTATGTGCTACCATTATACGGATGTCCGCTGCTCGATTTTGGATCTAAATATCTCCCGAAGCACTGTTTGGATCAGGAAAGCCTTCTGGGTGAGTATATTGTTCTACTTCATTCTATAAACAATGTGACAGCTGCAGAAACCAAACTTATCCTTTAAGTCTGATCCAACTCACCTCATAATGGGTTCCCCCGGGAGAGAGTTGGACCAGACCATGGGGGCAAACGTGAATTCTGGGAGGGTCAGCTCGGAAGATATGTGGAAAGATGGGGCATGGGCCTGGCAAAGGCCTGGATAATGGCTATCAGGAGGCCACAGCAATACAGGGCTTTGGTTGATGCATCACTTTAAAACATTCTCATTCTGTTTGTCTAGACATTATGAATTGCCATTATGAAACTATGTTATGAAAGATGTCATTTGATAAATCTTTTCAAAGGGTTTTAGAACATTTCCACATTGCATTTATGCATAAATGTGAAACTTTGTTTTTAAATATCTAGAATTTTAAAACACAGACACCTACTGTCAGCATATCTTCTTTGACACATTTACAGCTGTAAATCTATCAAAGCTTTTCACTTTAACTATTGCTATGTTAAATCACAGATGGCACACCAGAACCACGGGGAGCATGGTGTAAGCCAGAACTGCTGTCACAGGGTCACAACCGTCACAAGTCTTAGAAAGTAGACAGCGGTGTGTATATGTCGGTGTAAGCCTGAGTCTGTGTCACAGGGGCAAGTGATGACAAACGATGGCAAATTGGAGTGAAAGCTTCCCGCTGCTCGCTCACCATGCCAACAGAGGAACAGAGGCGAGGAGGCGGCTGAGAAAGTGGCTGTCAAAAACACACACAAACACAGGCAAAGACGCACACAAAGTAGCAGACACAGAGGCTAGGATTTGACAAAGGATAGGGAGTAGCAAAGGGTGAGGTAGGGAATCCCACAGAAGCTTAAAGGAGAGTTTTCTAAAGCCACTTGTTCTACATTTTAAACCTTAATTACATTCAAGGTACAGCTATTAATGAAACTGTGCTTATGAGGACATAACCATGTTTTTTTCACAGGCAGTTGTTACATATTGTATTGCCCAACTGCATTAACCAGACATATTTTGTGAAACTGAAAAAACAAAAACCCTGGGTTGGGCTTGGGTGTATGGGGGAAGACTGCATGTTATGTGCATGTGTGATTAAATGGCACACAAGATGCCGTGATTGAAGAAAGGATGTCCAAATTGAAATCTTGAAAAAAAGGTTGGAAAAATTGACAGTTCAATAAAAGAAGGATGGCAGAATGGTCTCCATTGATGATGATGATAGTTTGGCAAATCTTCCATGAAAGAAGCTTGTGCCAGAGCTGTCCAAAAACTTTTGACTCCTATTCAAAAGGAAAAAAAAGAAGCACATTGTGTTTTTCCATCAATTTGTTCCAAAATGTCCACATTTATTAGAGGGAGTGATTACAAAGGTTGTGTATTTCCAGTTACAATTTCATATCCAATTCATCATCCATACTGTTTATCCCTTTCAGGGTTGAGGGGGGTGGAGCCCATCCCAGCTGACATCAGGCGAGTGGCGATTACACCTTGAACTGGTCACATAGAGAGACAGACAACCATTCACACTCACGCTCACACCTACAGGCACTTGAGAGTCACCAATTCAATTAATGAGCATGTTTGTGGTGTGCAGGAAGAAACAGGAGTGCTTGGAGAGAATCCACACAGGGACGAGGAAAACTCCAGAGAGTAAGACCCCAGTTGGAACAGGGAGTTGAACCAATAAAATTCTTTCTATGAGTGAAGCAATAACCCAGGCGGCAGAATCAGAGAGCCCCAGCTAGTGTAGGGTGGCATTAAGGGGGAGAAAATTTGAAAATTCTGAGGGCCCATGACTGATAGGAGCCCCTATAATACTCATTATATTAGTATTTTCAAATGTATTTATAAATGTATTTATTTATTAACTTTTTTGCCATAGACTTTTGAAGATCTCTCCTCCTGGGATAAAAAATAACACCAAGTTCACCAAGTTATGTAACATAAAGGGGCCCATTTAAACATTAATTGGCCAATCATGGGTTTTAATGTTCTTTCTGTATCAAATAGCTTTGTAAATTGTTTTTTTTTGTTTGTTTTTTGTTTTTAAGAAAAGGTTGTACAGCATATCAAAATGTATACTCTGCCTCAGGGTTAAATGATCTGGAATTCATGGTTGAATACAAATATCAGTTTAATATTTTAGATACTTTAAACGGTCTACATGCCTGAAAGTTCTTTATGATATGTAGTTTAATTCACCAACTATTCTATGATTTCAATTAAAAGCATGTTTGTGTCTTTTAATGGACCAACTTGTCTGTAATAGTTTTAAGATTGCCATTAAAAACATTTTGTCATGTTTATTTATCAGTTTGTGTAATTTTGAGAAACTGTGCCAAGCCATCTTGGGATCGGGTCTAATCTGATATCTTTACATGGAGCCCAAAACTTGAATATTTAGCTCAACATTTAAATGACTTTGATCAACTGGACAAAATGCAGTGTGAGAGAAAAGCAGACTAAATGTGTAAAACATGGAACAAATTATACTAGATAAAACATGAATGAACTATATCTTTAAGGTTCTTGAAATATAATAAAGTATTTTTATAAAGCCGAGAGTGTAGGAATACAAAGACAAATAGCTTCTCTGTCTGGCTTAGACACTGTCCACACAAGGACTAAAATGTTTTCTTATTGAAAAAGCTCTATGCTAAGACAGCATTGTTTCTAGAGATGTGTCAGTCCACATGAAAAAGCTATAGTACATATGCCAGGCCTTAAAGAGGTGCTGTGGTGCCGCAGACATACACCAAACCAGAGCAGAAGACCAGAGCAGTAAGCAAACGCTGGTGCTTGCTGCTCTCCATATCTACTTGTTGCTCACAGTGTTCGTAGAGGACCAGAAGATTTTGCTGTAACAAAAAAAAATAAAAAAGCTCAGGGGTCTGATTTATAAAGCTTGCGTACGCACAAAACAGGGCCTGAAACTGGCGTACGCCTTTTCCCACGCAAAGTTTGTGATCTATAAAAACAAACCTGACGGTAAAATGTGCGCACCGGTAAGCAAACTCTGAACCAGGCGTACGTACATTTTGGAGTCATGGGAAACCGGCGACACAGACGGTGAAGTGGTGAACTGAAGCTTCCAGATACATGTTGATGTCTCTCCAACATTTTATTTCACTAAATATCAAACTTTACTGACAGATCCACGTCGTCATAACCATTCAAACTAGCTGTTTTATTTGGGCTATAAATAACGCGTGTCATTGACCGTTTCCTATAAGTCACTTTCATTATGAAAATATACAAAAAAAAAAAAAAAAGTCCGCCACATACATATTTCTTCAGCGCTGTCTCGCCTTCATTATCCAGATGGACCTCACAGGACCGGACACTAATGTTTTCGTTGATGTAGAGTTAAAAGTTAGACTAACACAGAAACCTCAGAGCCACCAGTTTTCATTAATATCTGTAAATTTGGTGCATTTATTACCAAGTGCGGTTTTTAGTTGTAATAAAGTTGCCTGCGTCAAGATGCACAGAGCACACAGAGACACGGCGGTGGCTTCACACAATTCTCCTCCTCCATCAGCACATCTTCATCAGCTGCACATATTTATTTTGTAAATAATCTAAGTGTGGGGATTAAATCAGGGCATCTCTGACATGATCATTCGGACTACATATACTCATAGATAGAACAGACGGAGTTTCCCAGGGAAAAAAATGTGGCCAACAATTAACATTTTTTTGTTCGTCGATCACTTTGATTAATAATAATACTGAGGTAGGGAGACTGCTGACTGACGCGTGCTCTCAGAAAGTATGTAAAGAAGTCAGTGTGGGTCCCGTTAACATGTAAACATTGCAGATATACTTGTGCGTAATGAAGAAGGTGGGTGTTTTGGCACAATGGATGCATGAAGCAGTGACGTGGTGTAATTCTCTGATTTTTGTAAAGTTTGTGATCCACTGCTGCAGCAAACTACCGACATGTCCAGTTTATCCATCACTTCATTCACAAAGTCCTCCGTTCGTGGGTCACAAAGTTTACTTGATCTCCGACACTGTCCTCTCTGTTGCACTTGCTGCATTAACAGCAGCAGCGACGGACAGCCACTCGCTGCCCTTTCTTTTGTTGGAGATTCCTGTGCTGTGAGACCCGAATAAAATACCTTTCCGGCCATCCACCTCATCAATGAGGACTTCAATCTCCGTCTCCGAGAAATTCCTTTTTTTGGTTTTCCTTTCAGTCGCCATCGTCACACGTAAAGTGTATGAGCGAAGGCTTATTTATATACCCAAATATTCATGAGGTGCTTTGCATCGACCATTTATGGTTAATTATGGGCGTGCGAGGGGCGGAATTTGCAGCTTTTCCACGTGCGCACTTCTCCAGGTGGATTCTGATTTATAAATGGAAAATTGCGTGCAGGTGTGCGTGCGAACAGTTTTATAAATCTGAATTTTTTTGTGCGCACGATTACTGCATTATTTTGGAAGCTATCTATGAAAACGCAAGGCTGGCAAGACCACAGTTTTTTTCTGGTACCCATTTTCAAGAATGTGCACTTTTGGGGACCAAGTATGGTGTGTTCCTCTGGATGAAATATCTATATGATTAAAAACTATGCCTGAATTCGACTTTGTGCGGACAGCCCCTTAATCTCCCAGCATGGCCCAAATCCATTTCTCTGCATTCTTAAAGCTGCTCCCATCAAACATGCATCTACACATCAGCAAGTATGTGTCGGAGCAAAATACTCTGGCTCATCTTCCTCCTTTTGTCACCAGCATTCTTCCTCCAACGGGATTATTTTCTGACAGCCTCCTCCCCCCGACAGTGAGATGTATGTCACATCAGTGTGTGCTCAGTCTCACCACAGGAACTCAAAATCAGAATGCTCATAACAAAGACACGAGAACATTACCATCAATTGTAATGAACTGATTCAACTTTTGTCTCCTTAATGATGGACTGGCACACAATAGCAGGGACTGTCAGTTTCACTCGCTGCGGCAAAAAGAAAGTCTGAGAGCCATCTGATGTGTTTCAGGACAAACAAGGCCACATTAGATTAAATTAACTTCACTTCTATTTTGTGCAGTCAGGAGTCTAGACGAACAAAGAAGATTTGAAGTAGCATGGACCAGGCATTTTTTTAAATCCAATCAAGGATGACAACAAATATCATTGAACCAGAACTCTCTGTCCAAGTATTTCTTCCCCGACAAGCTGTTGAAGCATTGGCAACGAGCTTGAAGATATTACCACATCCCCATTATGCAGACATTTCTGACAAGCAGTCAGATGAAATTCTTCATGTCTGAAAAACAGGAAAGAAATCAAATTTTCAACAAAGGAGAACTTCTGACTGGATGCGCAAAATGCCAACTCAATGAAGTCATTAAATATTCTGATTTGGCCTTATTCCCTAACCCAGACAAATCTATTTATTCATGGAAGTAATTGAATCAATAGCAGATGCTGTATCTGGTGTTTCAGCAGTCCTTCCCTTTTGAGATCCAAAGCTCAATAACCGCTCTCTCTTTTGGCCGCAGCGTTGTGACTGCTCCATGGATTAGTGAGACATGGCATTTTAAAGGCATTATTAAGATGGTCTGCAAACATCTTTGAACATGATGAAGTGCTTCTGGTTAAAAAATTCAATCGCATTATGGAGTGTCTAGCTTTTCTTTGAAGACTTCAGCTTAAAATCAGTGTTAGTTTAGTATTAAGATGAAAAACTGCAAATGCAAGATAATCTTCTCAGTCACTGGCTTGCTTTATGACATTTTCATTATCAAACCAGATGTACCTGTTTTAGTTACATGCCTCTAACAACCATTGCAATACAGAGAAGGTACAGAGGTGGGTCAAGAGGAGGGACTCGGGTTCTCTCTGTTGCTCGGTCTGTAGACATCATATAAGCAAGATGAGATTATGAGGCCATTAGGTGGAGTTGGGGGGTGGCATACAAGGCTCAAGGTCCTAATGCTTTTTCAAAAGCCCAAAATTATTCCTAATGTTGACAAAGTATGACTCAGTGTCACCCCCTTAAAGTCCTGCCCTGACTAAACAACAGAAAACTCAAAATTTAAATCTCATTGATGTATAAAAATGAAATGTTCAAGCCAAACTGATAAGACCAAACTCTTTTTTTTCTTGCAAACCCAGCTTGGGGTAGGGAAAATAACATAATTAAAGGAACAACAGTGAAAGGTCACTGCTCGGTCCCCAAACTAAAACTAAAACAAACTAAACACTACACCAAAAAATTCAAATTTACCAGATTTATTGCAAAAAAGAGAACGATAATTTATTAACAAACAAACTGTAATTCAATTTTTAGACAAAGAAGGTACAAAATAAAAGCAATTGGAGGCCAAGAAAGATACTATAAGAGAACGCCGACAACTGGGTGCAGGTTGGGGAATTTTGAAGTGACAGCTATTGCTCATGAGCTAATTGGATAACTGCTCTTCCTTTGCCAGACCCCCTTCTCAAGCCAATGGCTCTGAAATACCTGCACACAATACAAAGGTCAAAGGTGCAAAGGTCTTCTTGCCAACAAAGCACCCACACCCACACACATGCCCCCACAACAGAGGAGAAAAAAGAGAAATTTCACAAAGATAGAACAAAACTCTGAAAAATACCGCCATATCCGTAACACACTACAGTGTAAGCTAGGTTGCCGACTGTCATGTACTTTACTTTAGCAAATATTATCGATAGGTAACTTTACACTTATTTCTCATTTAAACAATGCATTATTACTGTTAAGATTAAAGGGGACATATCATGCTTGTTTCTCCTTTTCACTATGCCAGACTAGGATGCCTGTAAAGCATTTCTGCCCTCAGTACAAGTCATTTAGTTACTTCAATGCCCCTCAATAGCATTCTCAAAATCCTCATTTTAGGCCATTATCAAGGTCTCGTTGAAACACGAGGATCTCAGGATGACCTAAAGTTACCTCGCAAAGTCACAGCCCTTTGTGCTCTGATTGATCAGGTCTATCGGGGGTAGAGCCAGCCTGTCCTTCTTCTTCTACTGTATTTTCCGGCAGGCTCAAAGCTGCGACCGCGTATTGAGTCCCCCTACAGGCCAGAGCTGGTAATGAGTGACTGTGAGCTAGGGAGCTATATACTACTGCTGGTGGATGTGTTCCTGACTGATGGTTTTGTGGCTAACGGACATCACAGAGGAGGAAGTGTTTTATCAGATTACTCCAATAAACAGAAAGGTACCTCGTGATGTCACGACGTTTGAAATCTCGGGACATCTCGCAATGACCTATTTTCAGAGGCATCAAATCTCGTTCTAGGATATCAGAAAAAATACAATATCTAATTTTTTGAAAATTAAGGGGGTGTAAGGTCTTGTTTTCAAGTTCATTATATTATATGTAAGTATTAAATCATGTATCAGCATGATATGTCTACTTTAAATATTTACCTCCAAATTGTTTTAAAAATATTGGATTTTGGCATGCCCATAAACCCCTGACTTTCAGCCCTGCTGAGATTACGCTGTTTTAATGTAAATCCTCTTAAGCTGTGTATGACCATGCCCCCATCAGAAAGTGGATGTGGCTTTTTGTGGGAACCTTTCGAGAACAACATCAACATGAAATTTGAGACTACAAGCTTGTGTGGTATTATTTCATTAAATTCCCTTTGATGTGCATCTGATTTGATTTAAAGGACACATATTTTACAGCTTTTCAACAGTTTTACACTGATCCCAGACGTCCCCAGGACATTATTTGTAGTTGATTCATCAGAAAATTCACTCAGATATTGAATTCTGACATGCCCTTAAACCCTTGTGTCTCAGACCTGCTTAGAACAGGATGTTTTCGTGTTAATCGTCCTTTGCAGCTGTATCACAACACACCTCTCTGGGGTCTGCCAGCTGGATGAGGGAGTGTCTCCTTTTTGGGGGAACACACATTTTCTGATGGGTAGGTAAGCAGCTGAGGAAGTTTTCTCATATTGTGGGTGTATGAAAGAGACTTTAAAAATAAATTTGGCCACCGATAGCTTATCTAATATGTGTGCACACTCTTGTACAGTGTCCATGATGTGAATGGCTCAGGTTAAAGTCCTGTCTATAGCTCATGGTGGTAAAATCTAATACAACCATGGTAGAAATGATGTGGGTTCAGCTTGTGTGTCGTTTTTTTTGGCAAGATGTTCAACCCCAAAAATCACCACTGCTGGGTTAGTGGCATGTAATGGGTTTAAAAGAGCATGGGTATGATATGTTAATACTGATGAACAACTTACATAGATAAGTTGTAGCACCATCGTAAAAGTCAAGTAAGAATGGACAGGTGAAACCCTCAGTGTTAAACTTTTTGAGTTGCCACATACACTTAAAAAAGCAGGCACAAGTTAAAGCACATTCATTGTCTACTTGTTGGTTTTAAAGTTTTTCAAGGTTACAGGACAATGAAATCAAGATTCATATTTTCGTTTAGCATGGCTTGAAAACCGTGCATACCTGCCTTAAAGAGATACAATTTACAATGTGTATGCAGCAGGACCCCTTAGCCGAAACCTGTCACCTAAGAAAATGGAATCATTCAGATACAGTGCTTACAAGCAAGAAATAGATAGGTAGCCCAATGAGCTTGACCTTCTACTTCCAACATATCAGTTCTTTGTTTTAACTGAGCACAGTTTAAGAAAAAAACTCTGCTATGCCATGTTCAAAAGTAAAGGATATGCATGAGTCCTGGTGACCTCCAAAATGTAAGAAATTCCAAATATTTCAGCATTAAATCAGAACATAGATTAAGTTTAGAGAAATCCATTAGGTTTTCTACAAAACAGACATAAATGACAGTTTTATAGATAAAAGGACAGAAGAGCAGACACCAACATGGAAGCATAAGAAGCAAAGAAATCCAACCCATCAGTCTTCCTTTCATGGTGTTTTTCCTGATCAAAGAATTCTGTGTCAATGGGGAGATTCAATTCTAAAGGAAAGTAACCTTGGCCACTGATTTTTTTTTTTAAATTTTCATGGATGTTTTTTTCTTTTGACTCCACAACCTGCAATTGAATCTTTCTACACCAAAACATGTTTTAAACTCACTGAAAATAAAAGATATTCCCTCATAAAACAGAAGTGAACTTCTTCCTTTCAACAAGGTGTTTCAGCTCATCGAAAATAAATGCTCTGAGATCTCAAGGTAGGTTCAAGGCTATTTCAAGACTTGACCTCCTCTGGACGTTCCCACTCACTTAAATGGCCACGAGGGAACTGTGAATCTATCTTCCTCTAATGGATATAGGAATCTCACTTGCCGCCCAGGTGATGAATGACTATGAATGGATAGCTAAAGTATCGCTCTCAGCGGGATCTGCTGCTTCATTCATTCTGATAAGAATCATAAAGCTGGGCAGGCATGCTTTGCTTGGGTCAATATCCTGTTTGAGTAGCCATTAAACCACATGCGACAATGGACGCTAATATCATCAAGGTGTACTGCTTCCCTTCCGTCATTGTGTTCATCTCAAGGTGAGTTATAAATGGCCCTCCAGCTCCCAAGTTCTCCACAATCCAGCGCAGTGGAAAGATAATGATGATGATCTGAATTGCACCATCCATCAGTGTTCAGAATGAACATGCATGATGATCCTCAGGTGAAAGTTGAGCATTAACCATTCTCCCTGACACTCACAAGAAGCAGCTCTTTCGAGTTTCCTATTCTGACTGTAATAACACTATCTCCACATCCAGCCAAAGGAGCTGTCAGTGTGATAAAACACCACCGCCATCAGGGACATCAGGGGAATAGTCATATGGATTTTGCAGATATGTTTTGTTCTTGTCCTTTTGCTGCTAAACCGCCCTGAACGAGATATTTGATGCTGCTTAAGAGCCGCGTGGCTTCTGCTGACAAGTGGATGGGTTATCCTTCCATAAAAGAGAATGTGTTGTGACATTTTAGCTGTGCATGGCAAGAGATTTGACCAAAGATGTATGATTACAGACAGTTAAGTCTCTTGACAAAATCATCTTGGCTGAGGTTTAGGTCAAAGCTGCAACTGACACTGTTAGGGCCAGCATGTGGCTGCTTGACATAAAGTGAGTATCAGTGTGTTTGAGGCAGGGGGATCATTTTGGTTTAAAAAATATTCTCTTTGTTTTACAGAATCATAAAATAAAAAGAAACATTGGAAAGACTGACAATTTGTGAGATGTCTTTTCAAATATCTAAAACCATAACTCCAAAATAAGCCCACAGCTTGAATTACTACAAAACCCCAAATTACAGTCTTTTATTTTAAGATCTGACAAAAACAACCAGAAGTCTCTGCTCCTTATCACATACAGAGTTTAACAAATTTGTTAAATCACCTCTTTCTTTTTCTAACCTTTTACACTTTTATTTGAGTGACAGGACAGTGCATAGAGTTGAAAGTTGGGGAGTGAGAGTGTGAAATGACATAGGGTAAAGGAGCCACAGGCCACATTTAAACAAAAGCAGCCACATCAACGACTACAGCCAATTGATAGGGTGTGCAAATTAACCATGAGACCACAAGCATTTCCAACATAATGTTATAATTGAATAAAATCTGAGGGTGCTTTAATCAGTCCTTAAGGGCTCAGTCAGCTCTGTGGCCGAGCCTGGACCTGCCTCTCCCTTTTTAAAATCCTACAAATTAGCTTGTTTTCATAGATACATCAGATCTTTTATCAGTTGACAATGAAAAAAAAAAAAAAAAATATATATATATATATATATATATATATATATATATATATATATATATATATATATATATATATATATATACATATATATATATATATTCCAGTGGTGATTGTTCTAAGGCTGCAAGGGAAGCTCAGCTTCCCCTAAAATGTCCCCCAAAAAGTGGTGATATGTACTGTTGTGTGTACATTTCATTGACTAAATATGCGCTAGAATACCTTCATCTTTTGTTCAGAATCAGCTACTTATCACAGCTAACTGGCGCGACTTTCTTCTCATTCATCCCCGCAGCATCTCAGCGCTTTACCACAGTCGGACACTGAGCGTCTTCTGACTTCGATGGGGAAGCGTAGAGTGGGTTGTTCCACTGTGGAAACTGGACGGTCATTGGATAAACGCTGGGCTTTGTCCCGCCCATCGAACTCAGCGTCTCTGGGGGTCTATGAGGCAGTGGGCTGGCCTGGATGCTCGGCTTCTGCATGATGATTGGATGATCTGTCTGAGGCCGAGTCCCTTTTTGATTGACAGTGAACTGAGCCAATCAGCGATCTTGAAGTATAACCCTCCACCGGAGCATCTTCTAAGTTTTACATTCAGTTGTTCTGGAGAGGAGCTTCTCCTGTTTAAAGCGGCCCAAGTCTTACACCTGCAACACAATGGGCCAAGGCCGTTTAAGCAGTCTAGCTCTACTGGCCATTGAGAGCGCACTGGTAAAATCCCTTGAAAAGACACCAAGTTGGTACGACAGGGTCACAGATCATTTTCTTGAAAGAGTAGGAGGGTAGAATTTACATTTAAATAAACATATTTATGATGTAGGCTGGAAAAAAAATAAGCTTCCCCTCCTTGACCGACCAGCAGCCGCCACTGATATATATATATATTAGGGCTGTCACTTTAGTGCATTAATTAGATTAATTAATTACAACGCAAATTAATGCATTATAAAAATTAATCGCAGGATTAAATAAAGCACATGAACATTTTAATACTGTCCAGTTGAAGGACCTGTACATGGCAGTGGCACGTCACTTCACACATGCGTTGCTAGTCAAACCAAACAAAGCTGAGGTGACAACAGGAACAGCCTATTTGAGACTCCGCTTTATTTTATTTTTGAATTAATTTATCCATATTTGTACTGCAATCTTTAATAATGCACCAGGCCTAATTAGTTTGCTGGATGTCCTCCAGCTTTTTCTTATTTTGAATTTGATTTATGAAACACACTAAAGTGTAATTTGAGTTGCCTGATTGAGCTTAGAATTATCTGGACAAGACGCCCTGACTTAGGTTTTATTCAATCACCAATAAAAATGTAGATTTACAATCTTCTCTTTTTAGTGTATTCGTTTGATTAATCATCCACTACAATTTTATAATGTTCTAGAATTCAAATTCTTTATGTGAGGACTTATGAGATTAAAATGTGATTAATTAGATTAATTAATTACAAATCCCGTAATTAATTAGATTAATTATTTTAATCGCCTGACAGCACCAAATATCTATCTATCTATCTATCTATCTATCTATCTATCTATCTATCTATCTATCTATCTATATATCTATCTATCTATCTATCTATCTATCTATCTATCTATCTATCTATCTATCTATCTATCTATCTATCTATCTATCTATCTATCTATATATATATATATATATATATATATATATATATATATATATATTATATAATAAATCACAAGTTCGTTATTCAAATGTTTTGTTAAATGTATCCTGATCCGTCAAAAGTGTCCGTCCAGCAAACTCATGTGACCTAACCCAGGCTGACTCTTCACTGAGTTGCTCCTTTGTAAACTGTGCTCAAAGTGAATGACCTTTCTGACAGATGTTTTGATGTATATTCTGGATTGCCACACAGTGACAGATGTTTTGACATGTTATGGATTAACTTTAATCTGGATTTGTTAGGTGCCACTGTCTCGCGCAGATGAGATCAGTGCACCTGGAGTGCAGCTGAGTGCACCTGCGAGGGAGTGGAGCACAGAAAAAAGGCCACTGTTTGTCCACGTTAAGTCATTAGCTGTGTGGCTAATCTGCTCTGCTTTGATGAGCGGCCTTGAATGGGGCCAGCTTTGGTTTTAATGGTATAGAGCTAAAAGGAGAGCATAGCAACCTGCTGCACCTTTAGCTTAGTGTTTATATGGCCCTTGGACAGAGGACAATCCCATTCTGCTTCAGTTGAAATGTTGGTCAGCATTGGGAAAGCTGAAATGTGTGCCAAAACATAAAATACCAGCAAAAAAGCTATACCAGTCCACAATCAGAGATTACAGGTGTTAAATATTCAATACCGCTTTTAACTTGGTAAGGCTTAATGCCTTGGAGCAGCTGAATTTTAGCACTTCGCAGCCCAAATTTCAAAAAATTATTCAAGTTAAAACATAAAATTCCGACATTGATTTTTATGATATTACACAATGCTAGAGGTATCTTCATTGTTTTACAGTTTGTAAAAGAAATATCAAAAGTATGAACTTTTAAAAGAGATCTCCTCATAATCAGGTGATTTGCAAAAAAAAGCCCTGGCTGCAAGTGGTTCAAAGACAGCACTCAGTGACTGTGTTATAAGCCAAACAGTCTGGACTAACTATATCAGAACTCCACCCTGGCCAAAGGCAGCGACAGTAACACTTAAAAAGTAGATAACTACATTGGGGCAACTTTTATTCAATTTGCAGATATTACTTCATTAGAATCATGAAAAAATCATTGTGATTATGATGATTATTATTACCTCTGCCAAGGAGGTTATGTTTTTGGGAGAGTTTGTTTGTTTGTCTGTCTGTGAACAAAATAACTCAAAAATTTATGGATGGATTTTCATGAAATTTTCAGGAAATGTTCAGCATAGGAAAAGGAAGAAGTGATTCAATTTTGGTGTTGATCCATCATCCTGATCACGAAAGAAAAATATATATGCCCAAAACAATGACTCATTTCTGATGTGAAAATTCAGAGATTCTTTTTTTAGGCAGTATCCCCATGTCCTAACTGAGCAACATGGAACTCTGTATCCTGTGCTGGAAGGTTTTAAATGAATTATGAAGTAAATGAGATGTAGCTTACAACTTAGCACAGGACCTCCATCTTAAAGTTAAAATGACACCCCTGTTCCTGACCTTATCTGCCCATTCCATTCCCACTATCATATTCAGGAAAATGCAGAGCAAGCAGCGCGGCAGGAAGTCTCTGATGTGCTGCCCCACATCCATCCTCAAGCTGATAAAACACTCATCCACTCAGTGTCGGGAGGAGAACGGAGAGGCAGCGTTGGGATTTTGCTCACGTGATGGCAAGGATTAAACTCGGTGGGATCAGCTTGGAGGAGACAGCCGCCCCGAAGGGCTTGCTCTATTTACGCTCCCCCTATACCCCCATCCCACCTCTCCTTCCACACCCAAGCCCTTACCCTCATATTCACTGGCATTTTAAATTCCACACTATGAACTCCTTTGTCAAATTTATTCCCCCCTCAAAGCACTTTTCACAAAAAAGAAGAGACTTTCTCAGCTGCTACCTGGGCAGAGGTAGGTCTTAGCAAGAGAGAGCTGTCAAGATTGGGACAGTATAAAAGATATACTCAGAGATGATGATTACCCTCAACTCCTCCCTCCTCCCACCTCCTCCCAGGAGCAGCACTGTGAGTAGTGGGCCCATTAAAAGATATCACAACCTTCCTATCACCACTGAATCTCCACACCTTCATAGCTTATATATATATTCAATTTTGTGCTTACAGATTGCTTGTATGTTTTGGTGAATTCATCCCCAAGGTTGCCTTAATACTCTTTGGCACTCTTAACACAGAAGCAAATATTAGAACCAAATATGAAAATGGTATCAGAGAAAGACATGCTAATGCCATACAAATTAATCAGTACACATTGAGTCATCTTGGTCAAAGCACAAGTAAAGGAATAGGGCTTACAATTAAGGATTTGCCAACATTGCGAGACAAGGTCGTTTTAAGTTTTTTTTGTAATAACTCAAAAAGTAGTCACATGATATTGATTTTTTTTGACATTTTCAGGGGATGTTGATCATGGCACAAGGGATTTTGGTGGTCATCTGATTCTGGATGCAAATTCAGACTTTTTTCAAGGATTTGTCAAAAGTGCAGAATAGGACAGCTTTCAACATTTTTGACAAAAAAATGGTTGTAAATGCTTTGGTGGAGGTAACTATACCTCCGCCAATATATACTTTTATATACTTTTGTTCATTTGTTGACAGAATGATGACTCAATAGTGAATGGATTTCAAGAAGGGAGTGCTGGTCATGGTGCAAAGGAAGGAGTGATGACATTATGGTGATAATCTGAATTCCAGGAGTTTTATTTAAGATTTTTATATATATATTGCAAGACAGGCCAGATATTGTCAGAAACACCTTGGCAATGGTTTATGCTTTCTTCTTATTGACCTAAAGCAGTATTTCCTAACCTTTTTGGTCCTTCTTTCACAGTCAGTGGTATTATTATCTAATAATGGCACTCGTTTAAATGATTAACAGAATGTGCATGTAACTTCAGTTTTAGCCACCATTTGAAACCATCAGTATCCAACATCATCAGTTCAAGATTTTGCAGTTTCTTTCAGCAAAACAAAGCAAACACTGGTGAAATTAGAGAAAAATTTTCCCTTTTATTTTCGTACTAATTAAGAGTCCTCTCTTGGGGCTATTAGTGGATTCTTTCATTTGAAAGAAAAAATATCTAATGCTTAATTATTTTTTGAGCATCTTTCAGCCATGAGCCAGTAGAGTCATCCTTTTCCCTCTCAGCACTCCTGCCTAGAAACAATCCAGCCTCCAGTGTGCCCCTCTGAACTCTCTGATAATGGCATTACATGGCATACTCCTCTGACGCTTAGCAGATGTGAAGCTCAGAGCTGTAACTGAAGCGTGCACATAGGTGGTCCTTGAATTTCTGTATGTATGACCCTGTTTAGGTCTGTAATTCACTCCCAATTAGCAAGTATAGGTAATGTGAGGAGTACATGTGCCATTAAGTGTGGATGAAAAAGGGTTTATCCCCAAACTACAAAGGAACATGTTTTTTAATCCTTGGTTTTAATCCCCCAGACCTGAGGCTATCTCCCCTCAAGGGCAGCGGGGATTTGAAGTGTAGGTGTGTGCGTACTTGTGTAAGTTTAATGGTATGTGTCTACCATTCATCTTATGTGTGCATATTAGAACCAAAGGGTTTGAATTTGAAGACAAGCCTCCAGCACATGAAAAACGCTCACATCGGGACTCAGTATGTTCTTCTCAGGTTCACATTACAACAGTAAAAAAGCTTTCAAGAAGAAGTGAGCTGTAAATCTCCACACAAGTCCCCATGAATCCCGCCAATAAATGCAGCAGGAGCACGAGAGGAAGTCAGTTCCCTGGCTCCCGGGTCTCACGGGGCCACAGGATGGAGCACTCTTGATCAAATCCCCGAGCAAATAAAGCATACGTGGAGTGGTGATAGTGATCACTGTTAACAGGTAAATGGTCCTGAAGCTGACCATTAATACCACATGTTAGAAAGTGTTGCTCCTCTTACACTGGAATTAATTGAGTTTAAATTAAAACAGCAAATCTTGTTGGAACATGAGCTCTGGGATGTCACTCTCAATCACCTTAGTGTCCCCCACCTCCTCTCATTTCCTGCCTTTTTGTTGCTGCAGTCTTTCTTTTTCCATTTTAAACAGATCTTAACTTTTCAGCAGTTTGGGGCCTTAAAATTGAGGTGAGTAACATTTCATGGGGGCTCCTTTGCTAATCTAATGTTGAAAGTCTGTCATGCATACCAAAGTAGGTGATTCATTGTGCTTATCTACAAAATAAAACATACAAGGCTGTTATGTGACCTATTTTCCAGATATCTGATATGTTCAGCTGTAATTGGTTGCTAAGTTCAGTTGTTTTGCCACTCTAGAAGTTGAGAAAACGTTAACACTTCTGTGAAATACATTCACATGGTCAATTTTGATGTGTTCAATGGGTTGACGTTTCTAAAGCCAGATACACCTACAGCTTGTCCCTTTGTTCATGTTTGTGTCCATTTGTATTGCACTTTGTTTATATACTTGCCTGTAAGTGACACGTGTTACAGGGGGTAAACCTCAGGCCGTAGGTAATTAATATAATCATCAAACATTTGTTTATAACTGATGACTAGTGGTCAGTCCTCACCACCAGCATTCTGCACTCTGTTTCATCATTTTCCGTCAGTCAAAACTGTCTTGGAGTAAAGGTGTGATGAGTTGCTGTGATAACTCATGACTCAGGGCTGACTGTGCTGATAGATGTCATAGTCAAAGCACTGGGAAAAGCGGAGGGAGAACCTCTCAGTACTTTACTGTCAAGTGTTTTATTAATAATTGTATCAAAGAAAATTTCATTGGCTTATTTTCATTGAGAAAATACAGCCAAGGAAACAAAGTCAACTTAAACTTATTAATTATGTCAACTCTAAGTAAATGGTCCACCAAACATACACCCTGTGTCCAGGTTTGTCAAGGAGAATCAATTTTTCATCAGCCAGATGAATTGTTATGTTTGTGTCTGGGTAGTTGATGATAATGATTGTGGTCTTAATTCATTGATTTGTCTTACAAAACTTCCTTTTGTATTTGCTGGTGGAATCCGTCTGTAATTTCTCCTCTGCCTGGGCCTTGTGTTATTTCTGGACAATGTGCACAACTAACGTACGGAATTGTGATAGCTATCAGCAGGTAATTATTCACCTTACAGTGGAGTATGACGTTTCCTGATGGCCCCCTGGCTGACTGTAAATAGATAAGTTTGCCAACATACAGCAGATGCTACAGATGGGTAGCATGCTCAACTTAGGGGAACTTTGGCCTAATATAGCTCAGCACTGCTGAACATTCAATATATCATTAATGTATTTAAGTTATTCTGTGGTTTGACTGAAGTGAAGTTTTGCTTTAGAGGGAAGGTTCGGTTTCGACAGCTTTCACATTGTTTATAGAATGAAGTAGAACAATATACTCACCCAGAAGGCTCATTGTTTCAGGGGAAGACCGCCGGCTAGACAACGACTTTCTTCTTCCAGTTTTGTGCAAAATGGACGAATATGTATCGGATGAAGATGTTGTGGAGGAGAACTTTGAATATGATGGGTGTCCTTACAGTTTCGAGCCAGAGTTTACAGATGAGGAGCTCATCGAAAGGAGGACGTGGAGCAGCTCTCCAGAGAGTATGGATCAGGAAAGCCTTCTGGGTGAGTATATTGTTCTCCTTCATTCTATAAACAATGTGAAAGCTGTAGAAACCTAACTTACCCTCTAAGCTCTTGTTTAGTTACCCGAGTTTGATCTACTGCAGTGAGAGTGAGACTGATAATACCTTCAATAAATGTGGCTGAATACAGTGATTGGTCTGAGAGAACAGGTGTGTAAAGTGCTCAAAATCAACAGGTGAATCAACTCTGAGGGTTTGACACAGATCAAGTAATCTGTCTCTTTGTTTGTTTGTAGTTTGTTTCATTTCTTGAAGTTGGCAAGAATGAATTTACTTGTAAAGCTGAAAAATCTTTAACCTGGTTCTTTTTATTCTTTCCCACCCACACTGTCTTTCATCTAGAATTGGAACAATAAGCACCAGCATGTTTCCAACAGTGAACTGTGTGTGCTCTGTGAGTCAAAACGCACAATAAAAGGAAATGAAACAAAATGCTCCAAGAAATAAAATCAGCTGTTTAAATAATTTAATTCCAGCCAGCATGCAAACATTGCTTTAAAGGAAATAAAGAGATGACATTCTGGTTGGTATAACACATTTAACACCTTTGTATTATCATGGCACATAATGTGTCCCCTTTACACTGTGCGCCTGTCTTTATGCCAGGATTATGCACTCAATCGACTGCAAAATGTTACAACAAGGCCTTGACTACTTCCACTGTGAAAAGTGAGCCCAGATTTTGTAACTTTTTTTTTTTTTTTTTAAGTTTTAAGACAACCTTCAGGCCGTTTCACACTGGACATGTTTTCCCTGTGTGTCAGCAGTGGTGCATGTCTGTCTCATTCGAGGGAGTATGTTATCAAGTCAGACACTTCAGACTAAGACCATGAGCCACGCATCTCGAGCCTATTTTTATTTATTTTGGCAAGCTGCACAGATTTTTGGCCAAACAAGATAGAAAATGACAAATATAGAGCCATATTTTCTCTAATCCAGCTGGTACATGTGTCCACAGTGACAAGGGTACGTCACAGAAAAGATAGAGACCATCTAACAGCTCTTCCTGTCTGCACCTCTCAGAGTTAAAGCTTTAGGGTGAATCCCAATTGTGACCCTTAGCACCTTCCATTCCTCTTACCCCTTTATCTAAAACAAGCCCCTAAAAAACGAGACACTACTTGATTGCTGCTCCGTCATCACCCAGAGCCACTCGCTGTGTCGTAGACAGATGCGACATTAGCTGTAGCAACAGCCACACAACCCAGCTCGTTATAACGAGAAATTTTAAAATATGACCAACAATTCAAACCATGATTAATATTTACTTGAAGATTTAATAATAACTTATAATCCAGTGTCTGCTCTACCTTCTTGTCAGTGGACGTGGTGTATTATGGATAATTTTCGTACCTCTTCCTCTCAAGTAAGGCCTGTCTTCAATTCAAAGGCTGTGTAGCCCTTTGTCTTAGCCTTCCCTTCATCAGATCTAAACGTCCAAAACCAAGGACAAAGGGGTAGGACAAGGGCTAAGGGGTACAATCTGGATTGACTCTTAGGGCGTTTTCACATTAGGCCCACTTGTTTCGAACCGTGCCGTCACGCAGTTTGCCATGGGTTCGCCCCCTCCCCCTCCGGCTTGCACTCACAGTGGCAATATCGAACCATGCCCGGACCCACTTGTGTATTTACTCAGTTTGAAACAGCAGGGGGCGATATGCACGTAACTGGTTACCAACCCTGCTACGGAGGAGAACGAAGAAGAGGCTACCATGGTAACCATTTCCTACACCAGACAACCAATGTTTACATTTCGCTCTCTTCTACATTTTCCTTCAAATGTGTATGTTTGAGACGGCATCAGCGACCTTCTGGACCCTCGTAAATCATCGTAATCCTCAACCAGAATAAACAAATCGACAAATTGAGTAAGCAAAAGATTCAACCGTGGGATTAACAGGAAGTAATGCATCTAAAGTAGATCAGTGCGGACCACTTCGTTTCACACCAGTGAAACCTCACCAAATGTCGGGAGATGTAGCGGGTCGAGACCACCCCTTCATGGAGGTCTCGGACTGGCTGATTAGGTGCGCACCAAAGTGCGCTGGTTGCAGTCACATTGACACTAATGTACCAAACCCTGGGCCAAAACTTCTTTGGTGCGCACTAAATGTGGTTGGTGTGAATACGCCCTTGGATTGCCTTTCCTGTGGAGAAATTCCCCTTACATACCTCCAAACAGTCAAAGGTCCTGACAAACAATTTGGGCAGACTAAGTTAAAAACTCTTACTGATATTAATATTGAAAATCTGAACATATTTTCCCTTTAATAAAATACTTGACTTGTGTCACAGCAATCGTGCAGCACAAAAAGACAAGACAAAAGTTTAAGGCATTTTGTTTCTCATCGTATTCACAAACAACGTACAAGTGTCTCTGTTGACTATAAAAGCACCACACAAGATAACTATAGGCTGTTGGGCTACTGTGGAAATCGTTCTCCAGTGTTTGAGAATGGGGGAATTTCCGGCACATGAGAGTGCAGCTCAGCTTGACACTGGTATGAGTGAATTAGGAGATTTATGATGGTTCGAGGTCACAGAGAGAAGCATCTGAGTGCAGGCCCACGCCTCCCCTGACTCTTCACAGTGCTTCACAGTTTGACTGCCTGTATCAGCTCCATACCCACACACTCGGAAACAGACACACACACCAACAAACAGAGTCATACTTTTATAAAGTAAAACACTCTGGAGACTAAAAGAGGCAGAGAAAGGGAGAAATGTGCAGATTCATCTGTGGAGAGAGACTTGAAGGAATGTGCAATAACAGTAAGTTATAGCTATACCGTTAAGGACACCCATTTACAGTGTACTTGTATATTTTCAACTCCTTGGCTAGACCACAAGTATAAACACTTCTTGCTTTGCTTTGTATCATCATCTTAACCAAAAGAGTGTGTTCCAACCTTCAGTTAGCATTTGAATGACTGAAGACCTGATCACACAACTCAACAGCTATCACCAGACCTGCGCAAGGACTCTGGAAACAACAGACTCTAGTTATCACAAGCAGGGCATACACTGTGCAATTTCAACGGCAGATCACAGCTCAACCAGAAACTCCTGAACAGTTGAATAGATTTCTAACATGTTTGATAAATTTGGACTTGTGCCTGCTTTCACTTACAAGGTGGGAGCAAATATGTGCTGATCCTCCAACCTTATCTCCTTTGTATAAGGGCATATTTTGACAGGCAGGAAAATAAACACCAAGTTTCAGATGACACTGGAGTATTTTTTATCTACCTGGTTACTGTGCTGGCTGGTAATGCCATATGTGAGAGTGTGTGCCAGAGCCATAACATCTTCTTTTTTTAGGGCCAAGAATTTGATTTAAGTACAAAAGGGATTACTGATATGACTAATGAAGCTTTGTTGACTGTTGATGTTTTGTTTCTGATCTGTCTAGTATAAGGTGAATACTCAGCTTGGCCACACCCATCAGATTGTATATTATGATCATATGAATCGTGAATGTTGATGGTTGTAAGTGATTCAGTCGCACAGTTGAAGTGGGAATTTCTTAGATGAATGAAGCACCATTAGCTTGGAATGCACAGTGTATGTTAAACTATAATTTGAAGCTCTAGAACTCTGGAAGCAGGAATGGAGTTCAGTCGTGATGGCTTGGGCTGGGGACAGGAGGGTGGCCAATTCAAGTCCTGATCAATACATACTTCGAAGTTGGTTTGGTCGCTGGGTAGATGCAAGCTGACTTCCTTGGGCACTGCCACCAGTAACAGCCCTTGGTAATGCAGCCAAAAAGGGGTTGGCATTCCTCACCTCTTGATGCTGAGGCGTGAGCATTTGCTAAACTTGATTTCATGTCATCAACGAGAATGCTGGCGGTGCAGATGTGTAGTAACGTGACACACCAGACGGACAGCTACGTATAGCTATCACGGAAATATTTCACTGCTCCATCTGGGAAGAGAAGTCTGAAATGTTTTCAGCGGCAGAACCTTCAAAAGTAACTGTAGCGGGTGATTGGATGATAGCTCTGCCAGTCACAATCATCACAGACCAATCCATATCAAGCCATAGTATGACATAGCAGCGAGACCCTGTTGTTAGCTGTTATCTTAAACTACGGTTTAGTCTTTAGATTTATCTTACATTAAATTATACAACACAGATGTATCATGTATCACAATTCTCTCCCAGTTTTCCAGCAGTGATCCCAACCTTCCTCGTTTCTCTGATTTGATCGTCTATGATGGCAACAAGCAGAGACAGATTACTCACAATGGGCTTTGGATTCTTTCCCATCTTTTTCACGACCATAGGAGCCTGTTGGCAGATCAAACTTTTGCTGAAACTGGTCAGAAGAAGAGCAAAAACACTGTTTCCCATAGGAAAGATTTAAGTGATGTTCTTTGCTCTTCTTTTAAAGAAGAAATTGATTACATTTCTGATAAAACTGTAGATATTGCCACATCCACGGAGACCACTTCAGATTATATCACTTCCTGCTGTCATGACGTCTGCAGTTCCAGACTCTTTCCCCTGATAGGGTCCGTCAGCTTTCAGCCAAGTGAAATTGTAGTGGATTGGAGCTTGGCAAGACGGGTCTGTGTGATTTTAGACAATGAATCAGGCTGGTCCATCTGCTCTGCAAGTTTGATGTGCTGTCAGGAATGAAGAATGTCAAAAAGCTGACCTGGCATTTGCTCCAAAACCTGACATGGCCCGAATCAGCAATTGGAAACCACTGTCAAAAAGGGTAATAAAGTGTACTAGCACAAACATACCTGCTTTGTTGACATTAATCAAAGTAATAATAAATATGAAGGACTGGAAAAAAACAGCAGAAAATCATAAAGAAAAAATGGCCAACTTAGGTTTCAAAGTCCAGTGCAAACATGAACGAAGACCTGTGACAAAACTGCATTTTAAACTTAGAATTTACAGTTTGAAGTGACATAGGCCTTAGGCAAAGGCCCCAACAGTCCACTGTCTTTTCTCAAGGAATTAGAGGATGTTACTTCAAGATTTGAGGCACACACCACAAAACTTGTGTGGACAAAGCGTCCACTGCTCTGTTGGTTGGCACACAGAGCCACTGAAGGAGCCTTTTGTCCTTCAAGCACAGATTAGTTCATAGGAAGTAGTTAAGACACAAAATCGGCAGACAGTGGCCGTCCTGTGTCATTACACACTCACAGAGACACACAAAAAAACACTGTGGCCAGTGCTGTGTGGTATTGTATGTCAAAACTCTGTCTTTTCAAACAACCATATTTCAGACTGTGACAGCCTTAAACAAGTGCACCCTTAGAACCCTTTCCTCTTTAAACACTGCTCATTCACTTTAGTGATTCCAGCTGAAGAGAGAAAAAAATGAAATGACTGCTGCATTTTTCCCAGGCAAGGACAACGTACAACTGATAAGTGGTTAATTTGTACTCTAACCACACAAAGACTGAGCAATCACAGCTAAATTGTTGACAAACAGAACTACTGGCTTGAAGAAATATGTTTACACGAGTAGGACAAGTGTCAGACAGTGAGGAAACTATGCGGTACATCCAGAAGAAAGTCTGGGGTTTATGTGGTATCATCATTGTCTTATATCCATGGAACCAAAGAACTTGACCCTTAAAGTTCAAATTCTAATCCATTTTTTCTTCTTCACACAGAAAAGTCTGAATGAAATCCCTCAGAGCTCATTTCAGATATTCAGTTTATGACTTTCAAAATTGAGTCAGCTTATGCTTTCTTTAGCACAGACAGTGCAAATGTTGATAGAAATAACTCAAAGTTCTCTCAAAATATTAAGTATACAATGAAAGTGAGATTATGAAGATCCACAACCTTTACCTTTGACCAACAAAATCTGATCAATTTGTCTCTGAGTTTGAGTACAAAGTGAAGAAAATCCCTCAAATAGTTATTGATTTTTTGTGTTTGCAAGCATGTAAAATGAGTAAGGGCTGAATATGGGGCTCCATCTTTACCTCTTATCATAGCTACTAAAATGCATTGAACCATCTTTAAGTCAGAAAGAATACTTGGGGGTGCTGGTTTGGCGGAGTGGTTAGCAACCAGGCACCCCATGTACTTGCTTCTGCCGGTCTAGGTTCGAATCCCGCCTGTGACCAGTTTGCAGAGTGTCTTCCCCTACTCTCTCACCCCCTTTCACAAGCCTATCCACTGTCTCTCTCCTATCAATAAAAGGCACAAAAAGCCCCAAAAAATACATTTAAAAAAAAAAAAAAGAAAGAATACTTGGGCCAAACTTAAAAAAAAAAAAACTGCTCAAAATTATTTTGAGATATTGTGCTTAATGATGCGATGAGGAGTTTCTAAGTAATTACAAAAAAGTCTCACTTTTAGATATACATGCCTGATCGAAATACACACTTTAAGATGAGTTTTATAGCATCAAAATAGGTTATCTATAAATGCTATTCCTTAGCTTCGTGGTCGGGTCGGACAGGGCTGAACTGGCCTGGATACTCAACTTCGGGAACAAGACAATTAAAAGTAGAGCAAATTTATATTATTCGGACACGTCTTAGAGCACCGGGCTGTAAGTAGCGATATATAGCCGGCTACAAAACTACGATACTAAGTTTTTCCAGAAATTGCATGTTGTCACACATCAAAAACTACCTCTACGTAATTAGAAAGAGATACATTACCTCGTCGCTTTGCATCCTGTAAGTTGTTGAAAATAGAAGTTGCAAAGCACTGCAGAGTTCTGAGGAAGGTCCAAGCTAGATTTATTAGCATCACAACAAACACACGCTTTGGCTTGTGTCACGTCTTTACGACAGTCGCCGCGCATGCTCATGGGTAGCAGAGTCTTTATGTCGCCAAAAATAGATTCTCCTCATAGCACCTTTAAGTTGGATAACCTGTGGTTCCATAAGCTTTGACCTATGCCCTTGAATTCTACATCAGTCGAAAAAAGTTAAAGTCGGAGTTAAAAGTCGAAAAAATCTCTCAAATTGTATCAGAAATGTATCATTACAAGGACAGAAAGGAACATGGGGCTCCATGACTTTGAGATTTGAAATATGACTTTCTTACATCTACTTAGAATTACTTGGAGCCATAAAAGACACTTGACAAGACTGAAGTTTATACCCAAAAGCATCCTTTAGACAATTTCCTAAAAAAAGTGATGAGCATGAGGCTACTTGACCTTCGTCCTCCAATATCTGATAGATTTAGTCTTAAATCTAAGTGGACATATGTGCAATGTTTGAAAAAAAATCCATCAAAGTGCAAATTAGGCTTGATACTCTTGACCTTTGATCTGTGACTTTGAAATCAAGAATTTTTTTAAATTTTGTTTGGGTTGATCTTTGAGTTTGCTTGGAGTGCTGTTTTAAGATATCGTATTTACAATCACAAGATACAAATGAAGCCCCTTGAGGAAACTTGATCTTTGTATTTTAGCATTTAGGTTGAACAGTCCCATCATCAAGTCAGGGCAGATATGTCTGAAAGGATCGATAGTCATCGTAAGACTTCTTGAGATATCATGTTCACAAAAATTGTCTGGATGTCTGGACTGACCTACAGATGCATGGCCAAACGTAAGAAGTAAATCTTCAGACTTTTGCAGTCCACTGTGCAAAACATAGAAAAGAAAAACAAAAGCCAAAAAACTTAAACTAGGGTAGTGCTGTCAAAATTGTTCCGGTAAAACCTGTCAACTTTGAAGTACCCTTCATGCCAATTAGCCTTTTCATGCACAACTGAAGTGCACATGCATGTGTACTTCCAGAAGTCAGTAGGATGCAGCACTAATATCAACACATATTAATGGATAAAGAAAGGGGCCTTATATTTGAGAGTATTGGCATCAAAGCTCACCTAATCAACTCTTCACAGACCAAAGTTTGTGTATTTACTTTCTATTTGACTTAAGTCACACATAGACTTTGTGGAGTATTGTGCTGCTAACTGACTGAGCCAAGAAAGCGCCCCCTCCTCTCATTTAGATGAGGATCCATTAACATAAAGCAGCATCTTTAAACATCCGTGCCTTCTTCATTGATGTAAAGTAAGGATCCTTTTTCTCCTTTTTACACATCTGTGGAGATTGAGAAGTTGTTGTACTACTAACTGACTGTATTTGACAGAATTAGCACCTGAAAAAATTACATTTTCAAAGTTTGCAATAAATGGGACTGATTTCAGTTCACAACAAAAGTTGGATATTAATCACAATTATGAATTTTAACTTATTGACAGCCCAAGTAAAGGGATATCCTTTTTCAACAGGAGCTGAATTTATTTACTGTATTATCACTGTCATACTGTATTTCTTATGTTAAATGGCTAGTTAATCACATTTCCCCCTCCTCTCTCCTACATCCTGCCAGGTGAACTCCCATGGGACAACCTCTCATAACGCTTCATACTGTAGCATCCCAGGAATGTTAATCTCCCCTCTTTCCTGGGAATGCCTTGTCCAGGCACCTCGTCTCTTCACAGACAACGCACAGATACAGCAGTGGAAGTGTCTGGGGATTTAGTCACTGATAGCATGCCTCCTTAACCCCTCTTTTACCAGCATGCCTTCCTTATTTTCTTCAGCACACTATGTCCTGTTGTCTCTTCAGTGCCTCCTCTCCCCCCGTCATTTTTCTGTAGGTTGTGTTACAGACCCAATCATGCAAGAATGCATCACACTCATTCAGACACTGTAAGCAGACCTTGACATTATTACACCCTATGATTGATTATGTGCTTCATTTAGAGCAAGAGATGTCTCAAATCAGTTTCTGTTTGGGTTTGTATAGTGGAGATACAGTACATGCCACACAGAGAGCCTATGAGAACTTATAAATATTGGAGCATTTGTGCGAAGGTAGATGGAGAAAAACCTGTACTTGGATGCTGTTAGTGGAAAACAATTGGCTTTGTTACAACTGCCACAGTAAATATCACTCCACAGACCTGGATATAGCCCCAAGCCATCTAAGAATAAGGTATTAAGGTCAGATTTGCCAAAAGGAGAAATGCAGAGAGGCCAGGAAGGAATAGCTCAGACTGGCATACTCAACATCCCAAAACTTACTCCTTATCCTTTAAGTAGTGGGGATGAGAAAACCTTGAAGGACCTTGTCAAGAAGCCAACAACAAAGATCGATGGGAATCAGGTTCATAAGAGAAAGGTTCCACAGACTTATGGGTGGGTATTTTCCATGAATATTGCAGAGTTTGCATGAAATAAAAACCAAAACATGTTCTTCAGTGATCAGTGCACCATATACAATATGTCTGTGATATTACTTCTTTCACAATACCTTATGTACCATAAGAGAGTAGATAGAATAGAGTTCAAAATCTTTCTGTACACCTTCAAAGCCATCCACAACCTCGCCCCTCCATATCTGTCTGACCTCCTCCACATCGCCACTGCAGCCCGCTCCCTCAGATCCTCCTCCTCCACCCACCTCACTGTCCCCACTGCCCGTCTCAGCACCATGGGGAGCAGTGCCTCCAGTCGCGCTGCTCCCCAGCTCTGGAACTCTCTCCCTCCAGACCTCTGAAACCTGAACTCCCTGTCTCTTTTAAAATCCAGACTCAAAACCCACCTGTTAAGGACTGCATACCCCACCTGACAATATCATACCTCCTCTTCCCCATGCCGGTCATTATCTATTGTGCTTTGCTAATGTAGATTTCATTATTGTTGTTGATTTTAATATTATCAATTTGATTGTTTTTTCTTTATCTTGTACAGCATCCTTGATTGTCTTGAAAAGCACTTTTAAATAAAATGCATTATAATCATTATTATTATTATTATTATTATTATTACTAGTACTAGTAGTAGTAGTAGTAGTAGTAGTAGTATTAAGATCACAGTATGTTGATTTAACTTAATCAGACAGATGTGTTCATTAGATCAATGCAGTAGAAATATTGCAAAGTGACAAGTCTTGGCTAAGGGTGTGGCAATAGTTCAGTCCACAAGGACTTGGTCACCATATGTGATTTTTTTTTTCTGGAAACTGTTTGTCTGCTGTGCAAAAACCTTTTAATTAGTTGTATCATATTTATTCATTTAAATCGATCTTGAGCCAGTCAATGGGAGCTTACGCGCCACTGGTGTAATTTTCAAAGCAAAGTTGTGTTGTTTTTTAAATTATTATTAAAGTTTCACCTCCAGCTAGCCCACATTTGACCAACAAAAGCATATGTTGTTGGTGTGGTTACAGTGGTCCAAAAATTTGATATGACAGACACTCTTGATTGTTTATTTGTTTCAAAACAGCCTTATCTATTTATTTATAAAATTAAAGTGTATGACTTTAACAATAATGTTTGGAAGAAGATAGCATGGAACATAAGCTTTATTATGGGGTGTGCTCAAGCTCGCCTCTCTTCTTATGCAGAGCACATGTGGTGTAGGCCCCATCACTGATTTGTTTGTTTGTTACAAGAAACCATTAGTAGCAGTAACAGCCATAATTAGTTCATGATCATATACATTCTGCATGATCTTTGAGCCCCTGTTTGATTATATAAAATGAGAAATTAGACAGACACCTGATGCCAAGTCAATTTTGTTTTCCCTGCCGCATTTTGTCTTCATAATATACTCTATTTATTGTTATGCAGACCCTTACCGCCATGTTGGCGTGTCTGCTGTGCATGCAAACCTAGAATTTGCTGCACTTTTTGTGCTCTGCTGTATATAGTTCTTGACTGGCTAATGAATGGTAAAAAAAAAAAAGAACATTGGTGTTTGTTTTGATTCCCATGACCTTTCCAGTGCATTTACCAAGTATTGACCACAATGACGAAGAGCTATTAACCTCAGTTAAATTGACTTTTAAACCAAAACCACACTGTTTACTTATCCTTTGGCAATTTGTTTCTGTGCCTAAACCTAACCAAACCTGAACCAAACATGTTTTCTGAAGGGAATATCGTGCATTTCTGTTGGAGGCACTAACCAAGCTTGCTTCAATAGGGAAAATTAAATAAGATTCCTCTTTTTTTATTTTTTCTGCTCATACGGATGAAACTTTAAATCAATGAGGTTTCATAATGCCAAAAATGAGGGGTATTACCATTAACATTGTGTTTAGGGCTAACGATGATGGTATATTTAAGTTTTGCCCAACTGCAATTACAAAAATTTACAAGACATACACCAAGGGATTTATTGCAGCTTGTTAAAATGTCTAGATCTGTCAATGCAAGCTAACTGCCAATCTTATTGTTTGCTCAATATATTCACACTGTATTCACACTGTTTACAATGAGTGTTCAGACTGTCAGGGTTCAGCTCGAGTTTGTCAAGCTTAAGGTATGCCTGGTTTGTTTTAAAGCCTGTAAGACATGCTCTTCTTTATCTTTATTTACAGCATACATGACAGGGAAGTTTCACGGTTTTGCTATGGCAGAAGAATAGAAAGCAGTAATGTCCAGGTGGTCAGAAAACACTCATGTGGAAGTTTGACTTGAACTGTTGATGTAGCTGTAAACACACACACACACACACATGCAGCACCAAACTGCAGGGATCACACGCTTGCCCTGCAGTTGACCTCTCCACACTGAGTCATTAACCCAGCTCCTGCAGTACATCCACATTACATTTACGCAGTGAACCGTATGCACACACAGAGGCGCAGTTATGCAGTCTATCGCACATACACCGACTCATCCCGTGTGTATGTGTGTGTCATCTCTGTGTCAGTCCACGCCATCTGTGGTGTTACTTCAAGCCTGGGAGTTCATGCTTCAGAGATTCATTTGGAAGAACATTTTATTCATACATAAAAAAATCTGATTTTCACACAATCTAATATAATTTTACGATGCAACAAAAGGCATTGGTTTTTAGTGATGACTTTTGACAGAAGATAGCTCAAGTTCAAAAACAATATTTGACTCTTATCTGTGTTTTGTCCCATTTTTTATTGAACAGAGCAAGTAAATAATTTTTAACCACTAGATCTGTACAATATACTGTACAATTCTAATGCTGCTTGATTGTTGCAAAAAAACATAATGATTATTTTTTTTATTTTCTCTTCAGTATTCAAAGAACCAATAATGAAAAAAAACGACCTAAAAGAGGTCAAAAATCATGGCATCAAATTTCTGTTACGTATTCCCTGAACAATTTGAATAATCACTCTTGTGCAGCATCTATCATAGGCACAACAATTATTTACATAGAACAAGCTAAACATAACATTACCAACAAGGAACTTTAACAGCAAAACTAAAAGTAGAGCAAAACTAGTTTTAGTTTTTGTATTTGAGCTTAAAATAATGATTATTAATCACAGGATCATATGAAAGTTTTGTCTGTTTCAATTTGTTAATTAATTAGGTATTTTTGTTGCGACAATTATATTTTTTACAATCTTTTAGCAAAATAGCCCTTTGCTAATGCGGACAAATATGTAGGCCTATAGGTAAGCTAAGTCCTCCAACCCTGCTCTAAATGGTCATAAAATGCTGGATCACATTTTATCCCAAACTATGGCCAACCAGAATATTTGTCTGTTTTGTCTAATTAACAGAATTAGTCACAATTAAAATGGTGTTGAATTAACTGGTGAGATTTCCCTGAATTTCTTTAACATCGCTTTCTGTTTTTCTTCCACATTCAAAGAATTTATCAGTCCTTTGAAGACATGGAAGGCACAAGGACACGAGTTTTAGAGATTCCAAAGTAAGTTCAAAAGGAGAACTCAGCATGCACTCTGGGGTTCGTATATGAAAAATATGAGGTTTATTTTGAGTGTTATGTTAGAGAGGCTGAAGAAGTGAAAGTGATTAATACAGTTAAAAGTCAGCTCTGAACTCAAATGTAAATGAAAATTGACAACAGCAGCTCTCTTGGCTGAGGCAGTGAGCAGTGTGAAAAGTCGTGGTGATGTTCGAGGGAGTAACCACCTGGATCTAACTCTTCTATAAAGCTGAACATTGTATAAGGCCATGTGAAACACAAAGCTGTGCACACTGAAGCATGTTGATATAATTGCACCAGTTTATACAGATCACTGCACAGTCATTATTTCTCAAGGATACAACAAATGTAACACAAAAAAGGATTATACAGTACGTGCAGAGCGCTATGCTTTAACTAACTGGGGGTGAAACAACCAGCATCACAACATAAGGCAGAGTGACAACTTAACAAAGTGCCTGTCAGCAACTCAGCACAAAATATTTCAGCTTGTCAAACTGTTATCTTGGCTAACTCTGGCTCTAACACAGAGAGAGGAGTGTTTTGACAAACTCGTCTTTCTTTGTCACCACTGGAAGGCTTGCAATGACATGTTTTGATGTTTACAACTTATTGGTGAAATTTCAGAAATAGAGGGTGCCAGCACAGCTCAGTTGGTAGAGAAAGCAACCAGAGTCTATTGTCCTCGTCACACTAGTTGCAGGTTTTACTCTCTGGTGCTCATTAGGGTTGGGTATGGTTCAGTTTTTTCAGATTATGTGATACTTTTAAACAACACCAGTTCTTAAATATTTGGAAAACAATGGATTTTTGAAAACTGACTTTTTGAACAAAACATGTGGCATTTTTGTTTCCCCACACAGAACTTAATTTTAGAAATACTCCAAACATCCATGGAAAAGAACAATCTCTTTCCGTCAATGAAACGAGTGTGATGCTAACTTTTGGGTCAGACCAAAACAATAGAGTGGTATGAAAAATGAGTTAGCATTTAGCACTTCATGGTTCCAAATGCCACAAATATATGGGGCTAGAATACTGATTTAGGATAAATATCTGTAATAAGATTAATAGACAAGATTTGAATGATAAATCTAAAATGGAACAATCCATCTGATGTTGCCCACTTTTGAATTTAAACATGATGTTGTGTGTTTTAATGGATGGGTGTTAACGAACTGCTAACAAGGACTACAAAATTGGTTTGGACCGTAATACAATAACTTCTAATTATTAGTACTAATCAGTGATTCATGCACGGTTTCCACAGCCATCAGGACAAACTTCATTGGATACATTTAAAAAATAATTCGTAAAAAAAGTCAGAACAAGACATTACACATTGGAAATATTGTAGCTGCATTAAACTTGAGCTGCCACGTTGAAGTTCATTTGTAGCTTCATTCTAGCTTTTTACCCTGCTTGATTACGTTAAAGCTTAAGGGGAAAATATATCATAAACAAAAGAACATTTACGTTTCAGAACTTTTTGTTTGCTACAGAGTTTATTATCACCAATAATCCAAAAACACAGAAAAATCCCATAGGCTTTTGATCAAGAGAACCAGCGCAATGCTAACATCTGCACTGACATACAAAAGTACATCGCCACTGCACCGACCTATTGACCATTTGCAGACATGTTTAACACGAGGCCACTCAGTTTTATGGAGGGCAGAAGAATCTCTGTTGTCAACAGCCTATAACACATTTTAACAGCAGAGATGCATTTTTGAGCCCAAAGAGAAAAACCAGACTCAGATAGTCACTTAACAGCAGACAAAGAGTGGGTGGGTAGGGTGTTAACAGTAGGGCTCAAAAGAGGAAAAACAACCACTGCAAAGCAAGATAATCTGACAATCTTTCCTTGGATTATGTCAACTGTTTGTTTTGGAAATATGATGATGATTGTATGAACAAAGGATGTATACAGCCAAAATGCCTGTTGATACAAACTTAGCGGCTTTGAATCACAAATGGATGAAATCTCTGTGGGAACCAGAGGACATGAGAACCAGGTTACCATTTTAATTCAGACGTATAAATGTTGGTCTTATTTTGTCGAATTTGGTGCAATACTAGAATGACTTTGTAAGAGCACTTCAGGATGTTTCCAGATCAGTAGGGGCCAGTGGCTGATGTGTGTGAATGTGCAGTCTGTGGCACTCGTCATGCAGATCTTGTGATGTTGTGTGAACATTTGTGCTTCTAAAGGCTCTAATCGATATTTTTTAAAACTGTGTCAGAAGACAAACCAGATGGGCCAAATGAAATTTTATCGTCAAAGTAAGTATTGGGCTGATACTTATTGTCCACTGGATGAAGACAGCCACGTTTAAATAAGTTTACGAGAGCATTAGCGTTAGCCCTTGAAGTGCTTCTGTTGCAAATGATAGTTTAAGTTTTATAAAATGACTTTCAGATTTATAAAAAATAAATAAATAAATAAGCCTTGTTAAAATAGTCCACTACACAGCAGTAGATAACGAAGGTCAGATATGCAGGTTTATGTTTACCATGGGGAAATTTATATTCATTTAGCGCAAATGTCCATAAAGTTATAGTCTGGACAGCATTGTTTTTGATGTCCAGCTAAATTGGAACAGAGTATGATGTAACCTGCAAATGTGTCGTCCTTTCACCTCTTTAGAGTTTGTAGACTTTTTTTCTCTCTCATAAATGTTCAGTATTACTTATGAAATACTTCTTAATATTTTACCCTGGGATACTCTTGGAAGTTTAGCATCTTTGTCCTAGCACACAATAGATCTGTCTTGTTTTTTTGCTGTTATTTTTTTCTTCTGTAAGTCATAAGGAGGCCCCACAGAGAATGCATAGTAGATGTACAGCCATGTTTTTGCCTGTGGCTTTAGGTGTACCTTAATTGATATCTTCTTTCTGTGCTGACAGCCCACTGTAAGCTGTATTTCTTGTTTGTGCACAAAAAAAGAGAACAGATAATTTTGGTAAAATGAAACTGCAACCTTTGGTGGTCTTGCTGAGGGGCTGATGATACAGGACCCTCTAGAGAAAGCCAGACCTGCAATTCTGTCAGCACTCAACCTCAAGGGAGGTGGGTGTCCTGTGAATACATAACCACAGGCTCCAGAGCCTTCTGCCTCAACGATTGCTGTTTAATCCATCTTAGGAGCCCTACCTACGGCACAGCCAGGCTCCAGGGGTAAACAGGGAAAACTATGCAGAGGTTCCTGTGTGAAAAGAAGGCTTTCGTTGTACAATATAAGAGATTGTGTGCAAAGTTTAGGACTGAGAAAGAGTATAATCATTGGATCTGCCAATTACTGGGGTGTTTTAAGGTTAAAAAAGCAAAGTAATCTTGGAAGGAAAGAGCTTAAAATAACCATCCTTGGAAAATTGTACTCACTGAAATGAGTTTCATTTAAATCCTGAGAACTTTAAAGAGGAACTGAACCCCAGAGTTTCAGGTGAGGTACATCTACCTCAGTATTAAAAAAAAAACTCTCTAGAACATCAACAAGAGGGCAGGGAGGGGGTAGGGAAAAAACAAGCTAATCTAGTCCTTCATGCCTGGTGAAAACTGTAATATTGTTCGTAACAAAGTCATAACATTCAAAGACGGGTCAACAACAAGCTACTTGATTAGAAAACAATGGTAAACCTCCAGCGGGGAATTTAAGATTGCATGGTTTTAATGTTCATTTTATCATTAGAGATCTTGGACAACTAAAATATATTACCCACAATCCTGGAGTGCTTGTCTCTCATTTGTTAGCTCAAACCAAATATTATCAGTACTGAGTCTAACTGTCTCTGCCATCCAGCTTTTTTCTCGGAAATTTTATTAAATTTTCATTTATTCAAAATCTCAGAAACAAAAATTTCCCTTCCCACAGAACAAAAAAGTCACAGTAACATTGCTGATCATTGGAGCTAGCTGATATCTATGTCCAGGCAGGATGATTTAAAGCGGGTAAAAGAACGACTCCAAGGGCCTATGATTTACAAAGTCCCTGGAAATATTCAAAAATAAGTAATTCTTATCCATGCACTTAAAATTGTCATTTATTTTAATGCAAAAAGGCATCATCCAGGTCATCATGTTAACAGATATCTGAGAAACTGTTGGATGATTAAAACTGCCTTAAAGCTGGAGTGTCTTCACATGGCACTTATTTTCACCCTATGGCCCCTTTATTGGGGAAAGACCCTTTTCATTGACAATAACTGAAGCCTTCACCAATGCCACCTGCACTGGAGGCAACACCCTTAAGGGGCATACAGACATACAGTAACTACTAGGTTACTGGCGACCTATGATATTTTACACAAAATTATAGTTATTTTAACTTTTTTTTTCATAACTGAGGTGTATAAGCAACTTTACATGGTTAGTATAGACCCTCAATAGTCTAACTTGTTTTGCTGTTTTAAGGCATAATATTTATGCCCCTGTTATCTTTGGCCCCCACTGTGAACACTGTGGTAACAAAGTGGGGGGGGACGAGTGATCCCCCCATGTGCTCCATGTCCAGAAGTGGCATAAGGACTCAGCGAATAAGTGACTCTTTATGTGTGTGTGAGGGCATGAGACATGTTGTGCAGCATGAAAATGGCACAAATGTTAGGGCTTCACAGAATGAATGAGAATGTTTTGAGATGTAAATATAATGGAGCCTTTGCGTGGTGCTTTTTTCATAAAGGTACTGTGAATTTGGCTCATGATATTTTGTCAAGGGGTCGAAGATTTCTGACCTGCTTCCAAGTTTTAGCTGACAATGCTACCTGTGGCTTGATTTTCCCCGAATGCTCCCATAAACCAACTGTTGGTTATCATGTAAGAAAGTCAGAGTGTGGGAAGACTCCACTTGGTCTATCATTCAGATATGCTGAAGAGACTCGGCTGTTCTTCTTATCTGAACGAGAGGATGGAAATAGCAGAGCGCTGTCAGTTCTTTCTACCTCATGACATGTCAACACTTGTCCAACGCTGATGATACCCTACCGCTGCACCTCTTACTCCATTCACTTTGTCTCTGTGCGGTACATGTATCACTTTCGTTGACTGATTTACCACCAAGCTATTTTCCCATCACTACAATTGCTCTGACCTTTAAATGAGAACAGATCAGAAATATGCACAGGAAAAAGTTTACCTCTGTCAATGCTGAGGATTTGGGGGAAATGATGGGAAATTGTTTATGTCTTCAGGACATGCTACTTTGTTCTTGATTTTATGCACTTTTTTTTCATCATTTAGCCAACATAGTACCACCTAAACTGTAAGTGCGACACCGACCCTACAAAAGGGGGATTCACTCAGACATTATAAATGGGTCCCAGTTTAACAATTAGAGTGTTCTTCTAAACTTCAACCAAAAGTTAAATTTTAAAATTCAGAATCTTTCTAGCATAAAGCCTGCTGAACTCTTGTGTCCCATTAAAACACCAGATACACCGAGCACATTGTGTCCCAGAAGCAGACATGCCAAAGAAGTGCAATAAATAATCATAAATCAGTGCCAGAATCTTCTTCACTGTATCGGATGCTACCACCAAATTAAACAGTGTTGAAAAAAAGGAACATTTACTTTCAGGGGTTTAACTCTTGTCCTACTCTCTGCTTTCCCACACTGTGGACAGTTTCTTTGAGGACACTTCTGTATGTTATGTTGTACTAAGTTCCCATGCTATCTGGGGTCCTGTATAGTCCTCTGGGAAGCGTTAAAAGCCCCTTTTTATGGTGCATTTATGCCATGAGGCAAGTCACACACTGATGAAAATGCTCATCTGTATAAGTTTTCATAAGACATTATAAAACCACTATCACTGCTGTTACATTATAGTTTTGTTGGCAGTTTAACCTGCCATCTTCCCTTACATAATGCACAGCACCTCTCAAACTCATAGCAACGCTGGCTGCTGTGATTTAATGACATTAGAAACTTTAGACAGGACTCAGTCAGCTTTAAAAAAATGTGTAGCTTTTTTTCAAACTAAATTAGACCAAAATAAGCACGCTGTAGGTGTGGAAATGACCTTAGGCTTGATAATTGTGCTATAAACCATTCTAAAACCCTTCAGGGCTGATTCAGACATATTTCTTTAGGTATATTAAATATTTGATAATTGAACTTGACTTTTGGGCATTAAGTTTAAAGTGTATGCGGCCCCTGGGCTGATATATTCTCATCCCTGCACTATGTAATGGCTCCGAAATGTACTCAACAAGTTAGAGCCTATAACTCCAGTTGTATAACATTAAAAATTAATTCAAATGTACCCGTGTTAAGGAGTAAACGGACAAAATCACTACAGACATAAAGAAGTCAGTATGATTTACTAATAACGCTGTTTCTCACTTGACTGCTGGATAAATACCGTGAGTCAAGGCGCCTGAGTCATTGCTTTGAACAGAGTGCGTGTATTTGAATTATTCTTTCCTGCCTCCTACAGCAAATGTAATGGCCCACTCGAGCTTTTCAATTAAAACATGGCCTTGAAATTCAGTGAGTGGGGAGGTGTGGTGAGGCTTGTTTATTTCTGCTCAGCAGTAGAAAACAGGCTGAATTAACTGTTCACTAAATCAGCTCTCAAGAGCATGTGTTTTGTTTAGTTTTTCTCTGGGCAGACATGTGTTTGTGGGTAAGAGGCAGTGTAGAGGAGAGACACAACAAACTGAGCTCAGGACAGGACAATCATCTGCCTTTTTTCCTTTTTCTGTACATGTGAAATTGTTGTGTAAATGACTGTTACCGTTAAGCAGCATTGCGTTTAAATCAAGTATGAACTTTAGAGCCTCGTCCTTTAAACTGATCTGCATAAATAATTTATTATTATTTATTAAAAAGTGCATCATGACTTAGAAAAAGGGAGGGAATGGATCATGTTTACAGTTTATGGTCTTGCAAGAAAGTTGACTTAATGGAATTTACTTTGTCCATATCCACTTGCCGACATTTCTCTTAACAAGAAACAGCAAGGTACTGAAAGCTACAATGATGTTTGACATGTGACTCTTACTCCCTGTTTTGTGAAACAGGGAGGCCTAAATTAACTTTTTTGGCATCAAAAATACATCCTTCATGATAAAATTGGCAAGATAACTGAGACTTAAATTTGTTGCGGCAGGTCAAATTGTAAAAGAAAACAACCAATTTGATAACATCTTACAGCCAGTCAATGTCAGCATTCAATTACATCTGGTTTGCTTGACAGCTGGTTCTTGGTTAACATATTATTATCCAAGAATTTATGCTTTTACCCACAATCATATAACATTATGTTGTGCGCATTTATCACCTGTCTTCGAAAGAACATTAAATGAGAAAATGTCTGTTGTCAAAAATGATTTCCATCTCTAGCTGATGCTGAGCTTCTTTAATAGTCTCAAAATGTCTATTGTCAAAAATGATTTCCATCTCTAGCTGATGCTGAGCTTCTTTAATAGTCTCAAAAATGGCATTTTTTTTCTTATTTGACATCCATTCTCCACAGTCATTTTGGTTGTCAACCAATCTGGAAGTCTTGGACAAAACTGAAATGAAACAATCTGGGCAGATTTTACATTTAGAAAGAATTGACATTCGCTTTATCCTTTAACAAAGTTGTACTGCATTAAACAATAGATTAGTGTCAGAAAATAGTCCAGTCAGACCTCTACCTACATGGCTAATCTATATGACTACATGAATAATAAACATAAAATGTCAGTTATTCAACAGTTAAAGCAACAAAGTGTACCTTTGTCACTCTCTGAAATAGTGGTTTCAGAGATGAGGAGTACACAGTCTTGTTTAGCATGAATAATGCCTCAGGCCGCTGCATTCAGCACTATGTAACACTGGCAGAAGGCCATGAGAGGAATGGCAGCATTACATTATGATGTCACTGTATTGCTTGAAAATGGCACAGAGTGTTTTTAAACTATGACATGCTGTTGTCTTTCATAGAAAAAGACATAGACATGGTCAAATAGAATAGTATCACATTATTAGTATGTACCCAAATGACAACCAAGCTGAATAGATTCTGCTTAGAGGGTACTTCATCAAATCAATCATAAATGTCCACTCAGACCAAAGAGTGAACTGATTAGCTTTTGATGGTTAATCTACCCCAAAGTGCAGCAAGTACTGTGTGTGCCTTACAACAAGAAGGTTGCTGGTTCAAACCCTGTGGCAGACAAGGAACTTTTTATGTTGGATTTGTATGATCTTACTCTGCATGCTTGAGTTCTCTCAACAAACTATACATCATCCTGGTGACCAGACCAGGTTATACACTGCCTCTCGCCCATTATCAGCTGGGATTGGCTTAAGACCAATCCATGAAAGAGATAAACAGTACAGATGAGGGATGGGTCTTTTTAACAGAGAACCTTCAAATAAGTGTTCATGTACTGCAGCTTTTAAAATATTTTAAAGAAATTTTTACTAAGATTTACAACCTTTCTGGATAATTGTTTTCTATTGGAGACATGGAAACATACTAGAATACTATGGGCCTGTCACTCAAAGCATAGGATGTACTACCTGCATTTACCTCTGATGAGTATAAAAAGTCGAACAAACTCTTTCCAAAATTGGTCTTGAGAGGAAGAAACACAGGTTGTCTACAAAAACACCCTTTCACTGTTACTCTCTTCTTTATTCATTGAAGAAATTTTGTTTAGATGTGATACAATGCCCTTCTAATATCATCCATATTTATCTGTTCATGGACATTGTTCCCAGGCTTGAAGCTTTACAATATGGGTCTAACTGAAGACAAAAAGAGATCTGACAAATCCTTTATGAGGTTAGATTGGTCAACAACAGGAAATGTTGACAGCAAGTCAACAATCAGTGTTTCCATGTTTAAATTTGACAACCAGTCCATTGCTAAGATGTCACAGCATGCCTGCAAAACTTCTTCACTTTGCTTATTGCTCATCATTAGTATGAAAATCCATCACTCCCTCTCGCATGTACATATGTTTACGATCTCAACACTCACTGGTTAAGATACTTTAACATCATGCTCTTTAAGATGTTGATTTGGAGTCATGTATCCCACCCCCTCTACCCCCTGTGGTGGGATCCTGCTTAGACATGCACTTGAGGGCATGGTGTGCATATAAATGTGAAATTATTACATGCATGCATACTTGCTTGATGGTGCTCATTCAGTATGTACAGACACTGGTAGACCTCAAGCTGTTTGTTTGTTAAATTAATCCCCCCTTTCAGCCCAGAGAGAGAGAGGATGGTAGGCTACTTAAATTACGCATACAGATTGACATTTATTTTACAAGTCCAGCTTATGCCAAAGTATGGTGTTTGTGTTTAATTTTTTAGTAAATGCTGACTGTTGAGGACGTGCCGAAGAAGGATTTCTGTGATGAGTGGTGATACATATGTTCAGTTTCATGGCTTGTTTGCCTACAGAACATTCACCTTGAGCAAAAGGTTTGATGGATCTTGGTGGAGTTCAGAGAGGCCAAATCATGCTTGACACAGAAAAATCAGAGTAAAGACCATAACTTATTATTTCTTTATTGCCCTCTTGCATACTGGGTTGATCTATAGTTTATCTTACGTTATAAATGCTTTAAGGGAAACTTGTGAATTTTTTATGCAAAAGTTCACAACGGGCCGCAAATGTCTCTAACCATCTGCTACACATAAGCACAAGTAAAGTGCTTTTTTTTTCAATTAGCAGCAAGAATGTGTTTTAACCTTTATGAATTATGTATGGAATTAAATGTCTTCTTATTGAGACTTAGCTCTAATCCTTTTATAACACGCTTTCTATATGTTTTAATTTAAATGGAAGAAAGTGTTCTCATTGTGAGGATGTAACTTAATCTTTTACAGAAGGTATCTCCCCCACTTTATGATCCCAGCCATCTGTAACTGTTTGCAAAGAACACTGGAGTCTTTGGTTAATAGTGTTTAAAAAAGCACCTGAATAAGTCCTCAGTAAAAGCAACTAACTATGAACAATACTTTGTTGATAGTTTACATAACTGAAGGAAAGGAGGCTGTTAGATGATTTATCAAACACTTTATCCATCCATCTGTTAGACCATCAATTTGTCTAGTGGTCTTTCCTTTTTTGTCCTTCCATCTTTAAATTCTTGTATCCATCCAGCCACCTTTGCATCAAATCACTGACTTGCCATCCATCTATCTGTTCATTTATTCGTCCATCCATACATGCATCTGTTCAGCCATCCTTCCATGACTTTATCAAGCTGTTGATAAATTGATCCACCCATCCATCTATCTATACATCTACCATCTGTCTATCCATTTACCATCCATCTATCTTTCTGTACATCCATCTGTCTATTCTTCATCCATTTGTCAGGTCTGTTTACTATCCTACCTTCTGTCCACCCATCCTTCCTTCATTTCATTAAACTATCCAATTTTTTGTCTGTCCGTATGTCCATCTGCCCATCTATCTCTCCATTCATCTAGCTATCTATCCATCCAGCTGTTTGACAAAAAATCTCTCCATTCATATATGCTCATGCTCAGCCACCCTTGCATCAATCTATCCACATTTATCAATGGATCCATCCACACATCTGCCCATTCACCAGCTATTCATCTGTTTGTCCTCCTTTTCATCACCTACAATCTATCTTATTATTGATTTGTCTGTCTTTCCATCCTTCCTTATGTCCATCTACCTGCCCTTCATCCATTTACATGTTGTTCCCATAATCTGTCAATCCAGTGGTGCTTCTCTTGTTCGTCTTACCATTCATCTTTCCATATGCCCTTTGTCCACCATTGTCTATTTATACAGCCTTTGACACGCTAATTTGTCCAAGAATCCATTTTTTTCAATTTATCCATCCCTGCATCTATGTATTTCATAGATGTAGAGAGTGAGTCAAGTTCCAACAGGGTGAGCAAGTGCCTCCCCCATAGGGATGTATACCGTGGACCGGTACTTTCATGTACCGGTCCCTAATTGTGTCAGTACCCAAACACCGTTAAGAATCTGGAAAAACGGTACTGTTATCGGTACTTAAACGTCTCTTTAACTGTCACGTAGTTATGACACTACCGCCGTCCGACTCAAGCATGTTGTGAGGGCTAAGCGCTCAAAGGTTTGAGCTCACTTTAGCAAAGTTAATGAAAACTCGGCCCGATGCAATCTTTGTCAGAGAGAAGTTGCGTGCAAGGGGAGAAATACTAGCAACATCACCAAACACTTGGAGCGTGCGCAGAGTATAAAGCTAAAGGAGTGTGGGCTGTTTGATTGCCATAGCAACACGAGTAGAGTTAACAGCCCAGCTAACACTAAAGACTGTAGCACCGACAGAGACAGAGACTGTATTATCTGCCCCTTGGGTAAAAACCCTGCCGAAAACAACACAGTTACATGGGGTTAAACTCTTGACGAAGCGCCGCTGCACTGGGCTGTATAACTTGGATGAAAAGCCGAAGGAACAGCTCACCGGATCTGTTAATGTCCACTCGGAGTGGAAACTCTTTGTTTACTGAGGTCAAGAGAGCACCGGATGTGACTGATGGTCACAGCGCCCTCTGTTGGATGAAATGGTCCATTTCTCCAGGGGCCCTGATGTACTGCTACACTCAATATTTTACATTCAAATATTTATTTACTATTCGGTTACGGATATTTATCCCCATATTCGAACAGTTATTCGAATAGGCTATCTAATATAAAGTGAGAGCCCTTGTAGTCATCATTACAGCATCGATTTTAGTGCCACAAGTTATATGGGTCTGTCTGTACATGCAGTCTGTTGGGCGGCATGAAGCGGTTTTGCCATCTCCTTAGCTTTCTTTTTGCCTCTGAGAAGCATTTGTAATGCATTACTTCTATTCTGTTGAAGCTTTATTATTACCTTCTGGTAATAAAAAAAGGTAGAATCTTTCAATATCTTGTAAAGTTTTTATTTTTTACACAAAATTACGTGTTGTAGTATCGATAAGAGTATCGATAAGAGTATCGATACCAATAAGGAGTATCGATATCTGTATCGGTATCGATAAAATCATAACGATATACATCCCTACTCCCCAACATCCCTCCAATGGTTTCTCGTCCTGTTTTTAAGCATACTCCTTCAAAAACTGCTTTATAATGCCTTGAAATGTCTGCTCGGAAGATCTGTAATAGGAGGCAACCAAGTCATATTTGTAATTTTGGTACAATTTTCAACTCATGAGGTTTGATTTTATCCAGGTATGAATATGTGTACGCATAAAAGACAACAACATAGTGGAAGTTTGAAATATAGGGAAAATTATTTTCAGCACAAGGACCTATTATCTCCAATGTTAGTTCTTAGATTCTGGATTTAATACTGTTTGGAATGTTGGATGAAAATCTAAAGTCTCCAACTGAAATGTGCATATCACATATCCAAAGCAAGGAGCCAATATGTCAGACTGGATTTCTGGAGTGTCTCCCTGCCTTAAATTGGTAAACAGCTGACATTAATGGCAAGCTGGGCACCCAGGTGTGCAAAATAGGGCTAAGTAACTAAATTATGATGAATGACTAACAGTTTTTATTTGCAATATTTCTGTTTAGTGATAGAATGGTAGTCTGTGCTATCAGCCCTCCTGACACTGTGCATGAAAGCCTTCCTCTCTCTCTCCCATATACCGTTCAAACACGTTTCAAAGAAAGTGCAGACGCTCTTTCATTTCTGGCCTGTTGTGAAAGTTCAAGGATTCTGAAATTGTCCTTTAATAGAAGAAGCAGTAGCAATATTCATTTCTCTACAGACCATGAAGGATTTTAGACAAAAGACATGCTCTATTTAGATTAGAGGGCAGGACTCCAATTTTTCCTAAGCTGGAAGACACTCTGTTTTTAAACATACATTTTCAGTCCACTCAGTTAACCTTTCAAAGGAGACAAATTCAAGTCAATTTATTCATCCAAACCTCCAAATTGAGGAAAGGTATGCAGGGAAAGCACTAAAGAAAGTGGCTTTAACACTTTTACTGAGTAACTTTTGGTACGCTGTACATCAACATGTTTGAGATAGATGTGGAGGGGATTCTTCTCCTTTTAGAGAGAGCGTTAAAATATCCCTCATGCAGATTAGCTGAGGCTTTCACCCTATAATCATGCTTCTTCATGCTAACAGCTGCTGCCACTAATGTGCATATATGCCTATATTTACATGAAGCCTATGGTTTAACTGAAAGCAAACAAGTGATCCACTTAAGGCAGTATGAATTACGTATAACTAACATAGTGGTAATAGACACCATCATCAATTATCCATTACCATCCACTTAATGAGGAATCACATCATAGTTTCATTTGGTTTCTCAGTGAGGAATTGCTAGCATGCTATCTTTAAGCCATTAGAGACTGTACATTTAGAGCTTTCTGTGGATGCACAGGTCATAAACAGTTTAAAAATGTCATAGTCTCAGTGTCTCTATCTATTGGTTTCTAAAAATGTTTGAACCTCAGTAATGGTAGAAATGCTTCCTCCAAACAGTTTCTCATTCTAAAAATAGGAATAAGGTTGAGCTACTGTATGTTTGACCTCTAGCCTCAATAGAAATGCGTCCACTTTTCAGTCAACTCAGCAGTTCTACCGTTTTTGTAAATATATTTAAAACTCTTATTATTGTCGGAACTGAGGAGTCACCAAAACATTGCAACTTAAGTACTGTCACTGATAAGAAACAATCAATACAAACACTTTTTTGCTCTCAACATGTTAATTTTAACAATGAAGCTGCGCCATACTGTCAGACCAGGTGAGGATTTCTATGCTTCTGGAGCCAATACCAAGCTTTTCTTTCCCAAGTTGCTGGATGTCTGAGACCCTACTTATGAGTTCTGGCTTGCTTTTGGGAGTTTCATTTCACAAATGACTATTTAATGAGAAATCATGATTTCTCAAGGGTCTGCTGCTTGATAATATCCCAAAAGATGAAAAAAAGTGTTGAGGCAAAGCAGAAAAAGTTTATAAGAACACATGGACGAGATGAAATTAATCATTTTACTATGCCTATGGACTTTATGCGTGGCGAATGTAAAACTGGAGAGTGTAAAATCAGATTTAATAAACCTAAAATTACACTTTTTAAAGAATAACTTATTTTATCAAGGTCTTTAAATTCAAAAAATGATATTGATTAATGTATTTTTTAAAATTAGGGCTAGGTCAAAAACTTAATTTCTTTCAAGGAAATTTAAAGAAAACTATTTTAAGTTCAGATAAAATTAATTTCTAGTCAATGAAAATAAATTCAGTGTTCTTTTAGCCTATTTAAGTTTCACTCTTATTTAAATCCTTAATTTTTACTTAAGTGAAATACCAGGGTTGAAAAATATGTGTAAAAGGGAAATAATTTAATCAAATAAACCAAGGTTCGTCCCAAAAAGCTCAAAACTGAATGCGTGGAAACGAGACAGGCAAAATATGAGGTGGAAAAATGTGAGCTGGTTACCGTGATGAGAACCATGTGGAACCAAACTTATTCCAGGGAGGGGGGGGGGGGGGGACTGAAAGTCCATGGTCAAGCTTACCATCATCTTCATTTTTAATGGGGGGCTGACCTACAAAAGGTCAAAATCATTGTCTCAGTCCCTTACACAAAAGATTAAAAAACAAAAAAAAAATCTGAAAAGAATCGCGTGCAGTGTGTACCACGGGCACGGTAGGTTAGATAACACAAAGATTAAGACAGAACATAAATACCAAAAATAAATAAATACATTAATGAAAAATACAGCTCACCGTTACAATGAATTGTCTCAAGTAAGTGTGTAGTTGTCTGGCAGCCTCTGTGGCTTCATCAGAGACGTGAAAAGGAAGAGCCACCATGAACCGGATGTGTATGAATGGTGGGATGGGTTCTAATTGATCAACTGAACAACTGAGTGTTTGAAAGTCGAAATAATTAAAATAATCAAAATAAATCAAAAGCAAATTAATCTAAAATAACTGAAATAAATTCTGGGCTATGAAGGTTCAGGAGGGCTACTCAGATGAAGTGGGGGTTCACAAAGTAAGAACAAAACAATGACTTCATGACTGAACAACAATTAGGCTATATAACCTGAATTATACAGAATATAACAAATAATTATAATTCAGGTCAGTGAGGGGGAAGTAACCTAGGCCAGTATGGCCCTTCTCTTGTAGTTGAAAAACAAAAGCCGGCTGTGGCTGTTTTACTTATTTTTCTGTCTAGGACATAGTGCTGTAATGGGCATGGCAGTTCTTGTAGATGTTCTGAATCAGTAGAATCAGTTCACTAAAAAGATTCGCTCAAAAGATTCATTCACCAAATCATTCAGTGCTTGGCAGGAGGAGCCTGCAACTCGGACTTCCTGAACTGATACACAACTGAACTGTTCAGGTTTCAGTCAAGGTGCTGACAACACTGGACTACATGAGGGCTGCTGGCACAAAGCAATGTCAGCTGTGGACACAGGCCATTAATATGTCTTTAAGTTCAAAAAAGGTAATGTGAAATTTTAAATAAAACATGAATCCAAACAAAGGACTGATTTTCTTTGACAGATTTTGACATTCTAGGTCCATTTTCTAAATATTGTTCCCTCAAAGGAAATAAATTAGTCTTACTTCCTTCAAATCTGAATCACATCAAGAGCTGGCACTATGCTAAACTTTTTCAGCTCATTATTGGCTTTTTATTGAACATCTTTTTTAGCATCAGGCCATTATACCCTTTATGTCAATGTTAGTCCTTTTATTTCTGTCAAGTGGCATTTGAGACACCTGAGAAGTGGTCATCCATCCACTTTATTTGAGAACTTTTGGAGTGCACTAAAAATCAGACAGTGCAAGGGCACCGAGTAAATGTATTTTAGCAGTATACATTCAAAGCCTTCATAAAATGCCTGAATCTGTAAATTAATAAGTAATGAGTTGTTTTTACAGTATGCCAGGATAGATTATAAGAAACTAAACCCCATTAATAGCAACAAATTAAAATGCCATTTAGAATAAGAGCCAGCGATTCAAAGACTTGCACTGAGACATACTTTCCTTGATGTCAGTAAACCACAGAGTTCATACTAGAGGCCATTTAGTCAGAGTAGAAAATTGACTCAGCCTTTGTGAGACTGGGAGTGGGAGCTGGAACAATCAGGTTGTTGAGGTATTCACTTGAACAGGTCCTACCTCTCCAAGGAGCCAGTCCCTCGCCAAAGAGGGAGGGAGGAGGACAAAGAGGGATTAGCCAGCATACCATCCCACCCCGTCTGGCCTCCACATCAGGAGTGGACCCTGAGGTCCACAGATTTCACCAATTAACTTGTCATTCATTCTGGACTTTTTTCTCCTCAACTGAGACTCCATGGCTTCACTGGTGAAATGGTTTAAGCTCCCAAAACTCTCCCATCCCCTCTCATGTACTGGAGTATGTCATTACCTAAAACTAGAATTCCCACCAGAGGAGATCTAAGAGGGAATAAATGCGTGGCCCAGCTGTTTAGTGAGTTAACCATATAATGCTTCATTTATCTGTCATACTGGGGGAAAAATACAGTCACTAAAGTAGAATTGGTAAAGCGATATAGTCCAATCTTTATAGCATGATTGTGAAATCTTTTTTATTTCTGTCTCTCCAACTCAACTGGTGAATAAAAATGTTTTGTCCAAACTCACAGAAGATATTCTGGCTAGTTTATGTCAGAGCTGTAAGCATTTGGTGCCATACAACTTTCCCACCGTGATCAATGGCTAACTTTCTTTGGGAAAAGACTTGAAAACATCAGCTGGAAAAAGCATATAATCTAATCCCTAACATTGAACTAGCTTCAATAACAAAATCAAATTTTATAAGAGTATACATGTTTTGAATGAGAACTTGAGTTTTTCCAAAGCCTTAATGATGTCTGGGAGAGAATGTGATTAAATCAGAATTAATTTACTCTGTAATTAATCATCCATCATCAAGGTCTTTCTCTGCAGCTCCATGTTAGCAGATCTCACTTCTCCAAAAAGCAGGTATAAATCATCAGCTGGGAGCACGCTTTTCCTGACACTGATTTTGAAACCTCAGAAGCCGACCAAACCATGCCTCCCACAGTAACAGCATCCGCTTTGATAAATCTCATTAGCCCTCACTCTGCATGCTCATTTGCATAAACTTGTTTAATGCTCACCAGACAGGGGTTAAAAATGAATCTGTGTGGTGTTGACCTGATGGGTGACTTTGTGGTTCTTTGACCACACGTGGCCAATTTTTAGCACAGTTTTTAAACCCAACATTTCTGTTTCTGCATGTTGTGCATACAGAAAAACAAAGGAAAAATCATTTCCTTCCTTTTCCTTTTTTTACTTCTTGCTGTCTGAAAATGGTAGACCAAACTTTAACTATCTTCTGGTGCATCTGTGAATTGTGCAATCACTAAAAAGTTATGTACAGTCATGGTTTATGGTAAGGAACCATTTTGTTTTTTGTGATAGTGTAATCATAAGACCTAATTACCTTGCCTTTACTTTCTTTACCAAGAACACACACCAAGATTTAATCCTGGGATCAGAGATGGGATTTTATCCAATTTGCCAGAAAAAAAATTCTCTAAAAGCGTTTTTCATTTCAAAAGCTGGGGATAATCATGAAGCCAAACAACCTTAAACATCCTTCAGTCATAGTGGACATTAATGCAAGAGTAAGTAAGATTCAGAATTCATGCAATGAATTTAAATGTTTTTCCTATGGTCAGTTAATTACAGTACAATGATAAGTTAATTAATGTTTAAACTAACTTAAAAAAAATAATAATAATTTAAAGTGATGAATGTAATGTTATGTTACATCAACTTTTCTTTTAACAGCACTCATACAGAATGCGGCTTGGTATTGTTTTGCTGAAATGAGCAGTAAAGTCTTTGAAAAAGATTATTCTTAGATGTCAGTATATGTTGCTTCAAAATCTGTATGTACCTTTCAGCATTAATGATACCTTCATAGATATGCAAGTTGCCCATGCCATAGGTACTTACACATTCCAATAACTGAACTTTGCCCTAATGACAATCTGGATGGTCCTTTTTTCCATCATTGCCTGGAGGACATGACATTCGCAATTTGCAAAAACAGTTTGAAATTCGGGCTCATCAGATCACAGCACACTTTTCCGCTTTGCATCAGTTCATCTCAGATGAACTCAGGCACAGAGAAAACAGCAGCCTTTCTAGATGTTGTTGATATATGGTTTTCACATGCACGGTAGTTTCAATTTGCATTGTTGATGTGGCAACTAAATTGACAGTGGTTTTCCATAACATTCCTGAGCCCATGTGGTGATATCCTTCATAGAATTATGTTAGATTTTAATGGTAATCACCATGCCTGGAGTGGCTAATCGGGAGGACTGGGACAAGTCCCGGTAGGCCGGCCTGACGTTCGGGCCGCAAGGGCCAGTGTTAATATACATTTTTAAATATTATTATAATTTTTTGGTTTGGTGTTCATTCATGGCACTGAGTGAGTATTACTTACATACTGTTACTTCTGTCCCTGAGGGCCATCTCCATCGACAGCTTTTTTTTTTTCAGAGGCATCCTGAAGTAAGAATAGTCCGTGCAGGCTAAAAACAATTAGCTCCGCCAGTCGGAGTCTGTGCGATGAGCCAGCTAGTAGCCACCGTCCTGGGCTGCCGGCAAGATGGATAGAAAGAGTAAGGGTGGCGCGGAAAAGATAAGAATTAAAAAGAGGAAAGCGCTTGAAAATGATGCAGCAAAATGTGCAAAAATAGCCACTTTGTTTTAATAAAACAAGCTCGCAGTCTGAAACAACAGAGGATGACGATGATGCTCCCGCCATGAGCCCACCACAGGTGCAGAGTGGGCAGATAGGATTGCAATATTCACTGAGTGAATATTAGAAATTAATATCAGAGTATAGTGTAGACCTACTCCTTTTCAAAAATGCCCTGAGATAATTGATGCTTGATGATTCAGCACTACAAAAATGAAACTGACTTGAAATGATCAGAAGGCTGACTACTGACTATTTTTTAAAATGTGATTTAATGTCAGAGGCAGACACGGGGGAAAGTGGTGAGGAAGGGATTGCTGCTGTCGCTGCTGTCAGTGTTGAAGAAACAGGTGAGCTGTTGTAACAGAGCGTGTGAACAAGCAAGCATCAGTTCTACTATAACCACTTTCTGTGCCCAAATGATAGCAGAGGCCCTTGTTTTCATCAAAAGTAAGATGGTAAACAAGGCACACAATTGAAAATGAATAAGATGAATGTTAGATGCAATAGACCTGCATATTTTGCCAGTGAAAAAAAATTGTATTGTTTAGTAATATTGGCCTAAGAGAACAGCGCACTTACCATGTAACGTTTTAATTACATTATTTCAATACAATAGGTCATGATATAAAGTGGGCCGGTCTGAGGCACGAAATTCCAGGGCTGAAAATGAATCCCATTCCACCCCTGGTATTCATTGTTTATTTTCAGCATCAAAGTTTACATGGAGAGATTTATCCTGATTCTCTGAATCATTTGATATAATGGACTGTACATGATGAAATCCCTTGATTTCTTGCAATTCGATGCTGAAAAATGTCATTCTTAAACTGTTGGACTATATGTCAAAACAGCTGTTCGTGAAGTGGTAAACCTTGTCCCATCTTTGCTTGTGAATTACTTAACTTGACAGGGATGTTTGTTTTTACACCATCATGACACTCGCTTGTTTCCAATTAACATTGTCACCTGTGGAAAATTCCAAAATAGGTGTTTTTGAGCACTCTTTAACTCTCCTTGTCTTTTGTTGCCCCTTTCTCAGATTTTTTGGACCATGTTGAATAAAATTGGAGATAAAATTCAAAATGAGTTGATGCAAAAGAACTATAAAGGCAATCAGTTTCAACATTTCATATGTTGTCTTTTTAGAGTATTCTATTGAATGTAGGATGTTAAGTATTGCATATTATTGTATTCTGTTTTTCTTTATATATTACAAAACATGTCATCTTCATTGAAATCGTAATTTGTACATTAACAAGTGAGGGAGAGTCTTGGGGCTTTCCTGACTTAAACTTCCACCCATTACTGTAATTCTAATCAATCCCTCCCTTTTTATAGATCATCAGTTTTTCAGGGAATAAAGAAAATCCCTCTGCATCTCCTCTAGATAATGTTTTTACTGGAATTGTATATATATACAGACAACATAAAATTCTTCCAGCCCTGGTTTCTGCTTGTGAGGATGCAAAAATAAAGGCAAATAAAACAGCCTGTTTTTTTATACAGAATATCAGAAGTCTGCATTGTGTTCCCCTGGTGCCTTGGCTACTGCCTGGTCTCTCCACAATAATCAGCCTTTTTTATTGTGCTGTTGGTTCTCCACTATTGTCTGATCAGGCCAAACATTCTTCTATTATTCATTCAGCTCAATAGTATGGCAAAGTGCAGCATGACAAAATCTATGCATTGGAAAGTAGCAGTGTATAGAATGTAGGGCATCAATAAATTATACAGTAGTGTTTAATGATACAGCACAGCACCAGTAGTGGATGGAAATCTCGCAATAGAGTGAGAACTGAGAGTATGAACTCTATTAGTGTAAGAACATGTTATACCGACTAAAAGACCTGGAGCAAGACATTTAAAAGAGGTCAGACATCCTATTTTGAATGTGGTTTTTAGTTTTAACACTCATGTATGAGTGGATGTTACATTAATGATCAAGGGTTTTCCCTGCTCCACATAAGGGTATGGTGGTAACCAGTAATTCCAGTCTATCTTTGTCTACTAGAGCATGCAACAGCATAAAAGAGTCCATATTGAGCCACGATCATTGTTTTCTCCATGTGTATTTACATTTTTACCCTTCCTTGTGAGGGAAAGTGTTCTAAGGAAACAAAAACAAAGGTAGCTGCAGCAGCGACAAAGGCAGGAGAAATAAAGGCTGGGCAAACAAATCAAGCAAACAAAGAAACATTAACCTTCAACCTTCAAGGAGAATAAAAACAATTCAATCAACTTTAGCCAATAGGAGAGACTTAAGGGGAGAAATGATTCAGCTTTTATTAAAAAATAAATACATAAAATAATAGAATGTATACAAAGAGGGTCTGAGGAAATTAGTGACAATAAGTATGTCACCATTCCCACTAATAGACCAACTGTTATTTGATATTTGGAGTAACCTGGTAATTCAAGTAGGGTTATATAAAGGCTTTATCCCATCCCTTTGTCAGAGTATGAGAAAAAATTTAGATATTAGATAAATACAATTAATCTGCTCACTTACATTGCTTCAAAATAAGTTTTAAACTAAATAAAAAATCCAAATTACATTTTACAAACAGTTTAAAACTAGTGATCCCCACTTCTACCATCACAGTTCTACCAAGCTGCCACAAGGTGATGCCAGGAAAAGGTTCCCCAAATCTGCTGGTCCAAAGGCTTTTACCATATCACATAAACTGACCTGGAGAGCACCAGGACCACCGCAACCTCCCACTACAACCAACTCATCCCCCATCCTAAACAAAATCAAGTTGTCAACCAACAGAAATAAATGTATGTGACTACTGGGAAGAAGCAGCAGCCCGAAAACAACGGAAATCAAGATGTTATTTGATTGGAAACAGATGGGAAGATTACCGGAGCTATGTTAAAGATCATTCACAAGAGAAAAGTCCTGAAGAAGTAAGGACTCAGTGACCTCATTTAGCAATGGAGAAAGGTTGTCACAAAAAGAGCTGGCTCACACTGGAGGATAGACTCTCCTTCCACTGTGACAGGTAGAGATGAATCAGGGATAAATATTTTAATAATATTAGTAACAAGAATATGACTGGAATGGGACTGATTAACATAAAGTGAAGATACTAACAGCCTGGGGGCGGGGCTTGTTACTTGGGTCCATACCAATTACTTTTTACAATTCTGCAACAAAAAGGACAATGTCTCAATTTGCTCAGTGCTTGACCAGGTTTTGCAAAACTGAAACCCTCATGTCTTTGTTTTCAAATCAGTATTTTAAAATCTTCAAATTTTTGAATATAGCAGATAAGGATGTTCATGTTTTTTTTAACAACAATCAACTATTACCATCAGACTTAGATTAGATAGAATGATTTCATCAAAAATATAAATAAAAAATGGACAGAGGCATTTATAGACCAATAAATTCTAACATTTTATGTAAAGCCAGGATGTAAGTAAAGTTATTTAAGATCTCTGATTTATATTTTTCTTTGAAATGTGTCAAATCTTTAACCTCTATATCATATGTTCTCAAGTTAAATTCAGTGTTCAGTAAAGAGACCCTTAAATACACTTATATCCCACAACACTACTGAAGACTTGTTTTATTGAATAAGCCCAATGTCACATGTAAGAAGCTAACCAGTGAACTCCTGCATCCTCTGTGACAACTCTGACCACCCATCATGTCAGAAAAATTTACCTTCATCACCTTATGTAAAATAAGTGTTTTTTTTTTTTTTTATAGGGTTGATGTTGTTTGGAAATTTCTGTGGCTTTCTGATTCACTTTGGCAAATGCAGCTTTTTCAGGTTGGTCTGGCCTGGCCATTCTTGGTTGGTTTTCAAATACCAGAGTACAATACAGACTTTGTGTGGACACATTTTCATATTCAGCATCGCATGATACCATGAAACATTTGCCATCCTTCTTTCACAATTTAGCCTGCAGGTACAGTGTTAAAAACAGACTTGTAATTTCTTTAGTAAAGGAGCCCAGATCAGCGTGGTCCGTCTCATACTGACAGACAAGGCCATGGTTAATCCTCAGTTATTTTATTACCCACACTACGTTTCACTCCCACGTGGAATTCCTGCAGGAAGAATCCTTCCCTCGTTTTCCACTCCAGCGTTGGCAGTGGTGCACAGTAGTTGGCCTTACCCCAGCCGGCCGACGCTGTAATATAATTTCATATTGATTTCTTGTTGACCTCCCATGAAGCAGTCATCATTCTGTAATGTGCTCCACACGTCTTCTTAATGAAATCAATAGCCCCCCTGCCAAACACAAGCCCAATAGGACTCTCTGGGAACTCAATGCTATTACAGAGTGAGTATTGGGAACATTTGTAGGTTAAAGACGAGACTTTCTCTGGCTTATAATGAACCACATAAGAAGATGAGGTTCACTGTGCTTCAAATTTTAAAACCATAAACTTACAGTGAATTTTAGAAAGTATCCATCTCCCTTTTTAAAGAGTAACAGCACCCATAGACCATTTTTGTCAGGTCCAAACCAATGGATATGTGTGCTTATTAGTACTGTTGATTTGTTAAGGACCAGATCCCAACTTTGAGTCTTTTTTTTTTTCTACATAGTTTGTTCAATTTACATGCAAAAAACTCACATTCCTTATACAGGTTAAAACCAAGCTGCTGCATTTGAACATCTCTATGGACTGACTTGAAGTTAAATGACGTGAGCAGTGCCAGGCTTTGTCTCCAAGTAGTGACTGCCCATTATTTCTAAGGTTGCTTTTACATGAACACATTTGTTCTGGATCAATCAAATTCAGGTTCACGTTTATGGAAAGTTTGTTTTGGGGTAATGTAAAGGCTCACAGAAGTCTGGTTTGAAAGAACCAGCAAATCAGAGTTTCTGTCAAGACCACTATGTCAAGAAAAGACAGCAGAGCAATTATTGAAGTCTAGTTGTATTTGCAAAACATATAAATGATTAATTAGCAATATATATTAGCTTTATTGCAGATACAGTATTTGTACTTGGCAGTATGGCTCTAATGGGGTATCTCCCTGCCCTTTCATGTACTGATTATGGAAGCCTTTAGTAGGAACAACACATTCCTTCCTGTCTTCCTTCAGACAAGGAAAGGTTATCGCAGGGAGAGAAGCAGCAATATCCCCAAAAGAAGCATGAATGCCAGCATGACATTGATTGAGTCCGAAATGAAATAAAAAGTGGAGGAGGGTTGGGAAGCAGCTTGCAGAGATAGCAGAAAAGAGAAGGCAGACTAGAGCAGCTTAAATAAAGCAGTCTGAGTATTTAGCTAATGGAAGCTCCAAGACTGAGGTGGGCTAGCTTTGGATCAGCTGTCTAGCAATGGAATGCTGGCATGATAGCAGTCTTGACTCTTTGTCCAGCCAGAGCTATTGCTATGCTCGATTTGGTTTGCAGTTAGTATGAAAGCCTTTTGAATTAAACACGGGCCAAACAAGACAAGAACAACAAGCTTGTAGCTTGAATTTGGCTTAATATTACTACGGCAAGGAAGCCAGCATAGTGTTCACTGTCACTGCCCAGCTGCAGCTAACATTAGCATTGCTACATCATCAGCCTGAGGTGCTCTAAACAGGGTAACATCTACAACTCTTTCTGGAATATGGTAACACATCACTCTGGTAGAAATATCAGTTTCATCCAAGGACTACAGACAATGTCATCTTTATTTTATCAATCAAAATACTACTGAGATGCTACATGCTAATCGATGTCATTACTTAAAGTTGAATATATATTAAGGTTAAAATGCTATGATCGGCTGGATGGGAGGTATCAAGACCACAGCCCAATCTAGTGGCATGTGGCTGTATTACATATCATCTGACAGGTTTTGGCCCACCTCCAGTTTGAAAGAAAACCAAACCAAATGGAAAATTATACCAGAATGCAACTTCTATCCTGAATCAAACCAAATACACTGACGAAAGAGAACTAAGATGGCTGACTTAATTAGTATGGTAGGAAGGAGCAAATGGGTGTGACCACTTCAAGCCCAGTCTATATTGAATTTTCCATGACATGTCATTTCTTTATTTCAGGGTAGCTGCACCTCAGCCAAAGTCCTGAGGTTTAGTCACTCTTTAACATCTTCCGTTCACCACTTGTGTGAAGAAAATTTAGTTGAAGCCTTTCAGAGTCCTGTGTATTTGTATCTTGAGTCAACTGTTATGGTGACTGTGGTTGAGCTGGTTTTGCAAACATTTCACATTTGTATTGGGGGGACTAAAAATATGAATCTTGTGAAAACATTACAGCTTTATAATTCAGATATGCTGTCAGATTATAGAACTTAAATGGCATGACAAAGTCAGCAAGAGCTGTCTCCCCCTCTCACTTGGAACCTTTGATGCAGTCGGCATATATACACACAGATTATGATTTATGAAGCAAAACTGCCTCTGAGGAAATGGTAAACAGTGAAAATTTCAGGTTGTGACTGGAGGATCATTCATCACAGGTGCTGTCACAGTTTGTTAGGCCTGCTCAACGGCACTTAATATGACAGGGAACTTTTTCACAAGGAAGAATGAAGTGCGTATTATGATAAAAATTCCATTGGCAAGAGTCGCCAAATCTGTCAGCTCAACATGTGCATTGTATTGTGGTAATGTAGGTAAATCACTAATCCCCCATTGAGAGGGGCAACCATGCGTATCCAGTGGGGCAGGCAGCGAGAAGGTGACTTTAGAGGTATGGGTGAAAACCATTATGGTTCAATTTGTTCTTGGAGCAGTAACCTACCATTGGATACACAATGTCCTTGAAAAGAAAATACAAAAATGCAAGCGTACACATGATTTCATGGGTCAGGGAACCAAAGTACGATTTTCTTTTGAAACACTTATGAGTCAGTAAAAAAGCAAACAAACTAAAAATAAGACACTTATTATTCTAATGTTTTGTCTTTCTTTGGTTTTAAGCAAAAACAGTATAATGAACAGAAATTCAGAGTCATTACTTTCTTTCTTTCTGCCTCTTCTCCTTTGTTTTTCTGGTTCAGAACAAAAAAACAGCTGAAACTAATTTCTAGATAGAGGTGTTTCTTTGTCTCTCAAAAGAGCTCATTCTTTGCTCTAATTCAGTACGACCAATTTCAATGGCTACTGGAGTATGCTTTCCATTGCTAATGCTAAGAATACAGTACCCCTGATCCATCTGTATGCTCAGTCTGTCTGAGACAGCCCCTTCCCTTTACAGGTCCCTTTCCCTAAGAAGGCCCTGTCCACTCTGATGGGTTAATGGCCTACTTTGTGGTAAACTGAACAGTTTAATTCTGCCAAGCACCATGTTGTGAATGATTCTGCATGAGACTTGAGACTTGTGGGATTGAATTGTGTACAAAAAATAGTTGGATGTCACAATGGTGAGTCTGTCTTGGGGGGACTTGCTTTCTCAAGTAATCATAGATGCTGTAAATAGGGCAAGAGGGAGAAATCCAGGTATCGTGGAGATTTCATCTTGTATATAAAAGAACTCTATATTGCGAAGGAGACATGTAAAACACGCTGACCCCAAATATCCACATAATCCATGTGTGTAATGCAGCTTTTTTTTCTGACCAACAGTGCATATCCTTTCCCAATGAGAGTGTATTGAAAGCACTTTCAAGGAGTGCAGGGGTGGTTAGCTTAAAACCCAGGATCATAAGATCATGGGTATTAAGATTCACAGGGTCTTTGTGAGAGCATGAGATAACAGGAAGAGCTATGTGGAAACAACAGGTTATATTGCTTATCTGACCTTAATATGCTGTCTGTATTAGTATTATTTCCACTATTTATTTGGTTTTTTAAAATTCTGGAAACTCTCAGAACCTGTTTCCCTGTTCCAGGTCATTTTTTTGGTGGGGTTGAAGCAGGTCACACTAAAAATAAACCTGATATCAACATATCAAGACCCAAGCTTTGGAAACCAACTGACTGACAGGACTGCAAGCAAACTGCTGGCGCATACAAGCATTGGGCTATTTATGATAACACATTCAATTCGTATTGCTATTGTCATATGATGAGAATTAAGAGAAAATATGAATACAAAGCCCTCAGAGATACGTATAGACCAGAAGGTGTGGATGCTGTGTTACAGTAGAAGTAGTGAGAGTAGCAGCAGAAAAGTAGTATTAGGAATTGAAATATTGCAGCTGCAGAGACATGCCAGTACATGTTTCTTCCACTTGAGATGCTCAAACATAAGACTCATTAAGTGTCTCCAGTCTGGGGGAAGTGGCATATCCTCTGATGGCAACATCAAGGAAGATGTTTTTCAAACTAACTATTTAAGCATACAATTTCAAAGACAGAGAAAGCAACAAAGGTATAGGCAGGATATGTTATTCATTTAAGGAGTTCATGGCCAGGCTTTGGACATATTTTTGAAAAACAAAAACATTACAAAGTGTATTTATGTACTTTTGTATATGACTCTAGCACCACACAGTTAATCATACCTGATCTTTAAGCACACACTTTCACACACGCTGCATAACTATCATAGTTTGCCTGCAAAAACAGGTAAATGCTGAATTACTCTGTTTCAACATTTGCAGTGTCTCCTCTGGACGATGTGCAGTGTCCTTTAACGCGCTTGACACCCACCATCTATTTGGATGACACCACCGTCTACCAATGACAGCACTGTTGTGGAAACTGTCAAGGTGACTTTCGCACATCCGACCCTATTTGCCAGTGGCACTAGCTAAGCCAATGTTGACAGTGGGGCTTTTCCACAGTTTAATTTTGAAGAGCGGCTTTGGACCTGCACCAACACAGAGAAAAAAAACACACTGTGTCGTCCTCAGACCTGAAGAGAAGGGACTACAGCAGAGAACACTTCCTAATCCACCCCTGACACTCGGTATGTGCATGTTTGAAGAGTTTAATTAGAGGCACTTCTCTGATGCAGATGTTTGGCTTGTAACGTCTTCTGATGACTTATGAACTCTGTCAGAAACAATAAAATGTGGGAAAGTAAGCTTGGTTTAAGAGTTTTACTGGTTTTACTGCATAAATGTCTAAGCAGTCCTTCGGCTGCAGAGCACTTGACAACTTCATATTCCGCTTAAAAACAATACATCAAGGTCTTCAAAAGTAATAAAGAAAAAAATAAAACAAACTGCAATCAGTTACGGTGTGAGAGAACACATTCGATTTTTTGTAATCGTCTCTGTAGGATTAATATTTGAGGTAGATGACAGTTTGCAATGCTCATCAGGAAGCTATAAGGCCGTCTGTGGTTTTCAGAGCCTGGAGCTGATGATCGCCAGCTGAAGAAAATGACCATCAGCTGGGCTGTGAGGTTTTTAAAAAGACTTGTCCTCGCAGGTCACATGGAACATCTGACACAGTCAACAAATTCAGTTGACTCTCCGTTTTAGTTTAAAGGTTAAAAAAGAAGAGAAAAAGTAATTTATTAGTTTGATTTTAATTGTTTGAAATCAGACTTACTAAATGTCATCCTATTTTTCCTGTATTCCGTGACTCCTACTCCATCTTTTATTCTGAGTCAAATTTATGTCTTTCACCATATTGATGGTCTAAGCAGATGGCAGTGGACAAATTTACCCTGTTACATTCTAGAGAAAAACAGCTTATTATTAACAGTTTTTGCCAAAATGCAGTCCTTTGGGGTTTTTTCCCAAATGGCAACCTGGTTCTTTTGTTTTAGGTGAAAGATAGCAGGCCATAGGTTTTCAAACTCATACAGTACCATACATTTTGATATATTTTTGCACAATGCAAGCAATGTTTTGATTAATTTTATGTTCTTCATTGGTATTATGTTGTCTAGACTAGTGGTTCTCAAATGGTGCATCAGGGCACATTGGTATGCCTTGGGAGTTTTTCCAATCAAGTTATTTGTACCTATTATTATTACTATTATTGTTACCTGGGAGGCAATGATATTTGCACTGAGTTGAAATTCTGGAACTTTTCTATCATAAATCCTCTAGAGGAACTCCTTTTTTTCAGTTAACAGACCTCAAATGTAAAACGTCAGAACACAATGGAAAGGGGGGGCATACGGATGGAGACAGATACTCAAAAAGCATAGCACTGTGTTTTGTATTCTGCAGTCATGTCCAGGATGAGAAATTCTTGAATTTGTTGGATGTTTCTGTATAACAAGGGCCAACTCATAAATGATGTTTTAAACAGTAACTGTGTAAACTAGGTACTTCCAGTAAAACGTAAAAGGATTTTTCATCATTGATTCAGATGTTTGTAATGTTTTAATGTCTGTTTCAATACAATCAGAAACCATTTTAATGAAAACCTAAACAAATTGACATTTGTTTGAAACTGCTCATCTTCAACATCTGCTGTTCAGCTGAAAGTCATCAGTTAATACGGCTACTCCTGACACTGTAAAATGCACTAACGACAGGAACATAAAATACAGCTTTACAAGATGTAGCACCATAAAGATGTCAAACAAAATCAAACTGACCTTTTACAGTTAGATAGGTCCTAACTCTTCGTTGATTATTCCACTTATTGTTTGATAGAGATGGAAAACACAATATACACTTCTTCTGCTTCTGTTTACGTGATCATAAACTTTGGATTTGGCTTTCAAGAGTGTCTTTGGTCCCTGCAATTTGTACTAACTTCTCCTCTCCAAATTGGCCTACAGCATCTCCTTGGCAGGTACCTGACAGGATCACACGGTGCAGCCAGGGGGAGGAAGTTGCTCAGTTTGAGGTTTGCTCAGACCTCGGAATTTTGTCTCTGCAGATGATGTTGTTCTGTCGGCTTTTTCAAATGGGGACCATCAGCAGACATTGGAGTTTTTTGGGGCTGGGATGAGGGTCAGCACCTTCGAGTCTGAGGCCATGGTTCTCTGAACCAAACTGTTGTGGTAAAGAGGGAGTTAAGCTCCAAGGCAAACCTCTTGGCCTACTGCTCCATCATTGTTCCAACCTTCACCGATGGTGGGAGGGTTGTGGGCTCAGCCTTAAAGATAGGATGATGAGCTCAGACATCTGCGGGGAACTCAAAGTAGAGCTGCTGCTCCTTCACATTGATAAGAGACAGTTAAAGTAGTTTGGGCATCTAATTAGGATGACCCCTGGTTGCCTTCCTGTGGAGGTCTTCCAGGTACCCTCCACTGGGAGGAGACCCCAAGGCAGACCTAGAACCAGAAATATCCCATCTAGCCTGGGATTGCCTGGGAATCCCCCAGGAGGAACTGGGAATTGTGGCAGGGAAGAGGGAAGTCTGGACTTGCTTGCTTGCTGTCCTTGCAACCTGGCTCTGGATAACAAATGCAAGCTTCTGATGAATGGATGGATGGAGTATCAGTGTGGACAAGAGATATAACAATTGAATTCAATTGCCACCTCTGTAACAAGGAGGGACTTAATATTTTACTTGCTATTAAAATTATTCTTACATTTTTTATAAATTAGTCTATTTAACACATGCCAAGAACCCACTGGATGCTGTTTTTTTATGTTGTGTTTCCTTGAAAGGGTTTGCATCTTTTTACTTTCCTTATTTTATTTACATTTGTTTTATCAATATGCCCAGCTCGGTACATCAGTATTGTGTCATGTGATGTGTTCTCCAGAGGAAAATAGGTCAAAACTAATCCAAAAATGTTTCTGGTAAAACCACAGAGCCATTCAAGGAAAAATACTTGTGCTATTAAATTGGTTCTTGGAACTGAAGTGTTCATTATCTCTGCCAAGGGTATTAGATTTTGTTTCAATATTTGTTTGTCTGTCTGTTTATTAGCAAATTGACTCAATAACATGAACTGATTTTGATTAAATTGCCAGGAAATGTTGCTCATAGCACAAGGAAGAACTGATAAGATTTGGTGGGAATCCAAATCCAGATGCAGTTCAAGGATTTTTCAAAAATAATATACTAAATCGCCAGATAGAGCAGTTTTCAACACTGTCATTAATAATTCAATAAGTTCCCAATGAATTGTGATATCTTCAGGAAATATTGGTCATGGCACAAGAGAAAAGTGTTTGCTGATAGGGCGGTTTCCCATTTTTTTTAATCATTATTATTATTATTATTATTATTTTTACAATAACTCAACTCACAACAATGGAAAAGCCTTGGTCAAGTATATTATTATATCTTTGTTGTCTCAACTGAAATAAATGAAGAGGACCCTCCCAGTTCCAGAGACAAGGCCAGTTAGCTGTGATATTTTTTGATTGATTTTTAACTAAAGTGTACTGATAAAATGCTTTCAAAATTCAAGTCTTTGTGAATGTATGACATAATAGTAAAAGAGAAAGCAAACTACTTTCTTTAAATTTCTTTACTTTTGCTTATTTTTTAAATTGCACTCATACTTTACTAATATCTGTGTTTTGTGTGTTTTGCTGTAATCAAGATGAATTAATTAGAGCTGTCAGTACATCTAGAGATGCTTCTTTTTTCAAACTCACACTTCTAAAGTCCAGGCTACAGACCCTGAACAAACAAATTAAAACTTAAAAAAGACCGGAACTCCCAGGGAGGAAAATTAGCTTATTTTAACTCGGAATAAAGACTCCTCCACAGCAGAGCTTCTCTCCTGTGATTTTCATGCACTGGAGTGTTTCGGTCACATCTGACTGCTGTTTAAAATCTGCAAAAGAATAGCAAAAGGTTGAGACATTAACACTCTGATATTGAAATGTTACCATTTTCAAAGTAAGACATTGTCTCCAAGGATGGAGAGGAGATGATGTGAAGTGGGAACAGGGCTCATGAGGCAGTGATTGGTTGTAAACTCAAGAGCATGAGATTCCTTCAACTGGAGCAAAGAGAGGGAACAGAGGACGCGTCTGAGGGAGCTCATTATCAGATAAAGACAGATTCTTACCCCCTGTGGATTTAAAAAGATGAACTTGTAGACTTGCCTGAAAAAAATACTTCATCTGACGCAATTTACTTGACTTCATGTGCATATTGGTTGTAGCCTCTTGCTGAGTCCACTTAAATGATAACAGTAGCTCGATACCTGACAAAAAACAAGTAATGGTTATAATGTGATTTAAACATTTGCAAGTACTTATAAAAGAGCTTTCAGGATATGGTCCTATTTCATTCTCCAAAAACCTAACATAAAACAGCCAAACCCCAATCCTCTTTTTTTCTCCAGTGCAGACTGATTTTTGGTACCCAGTTAATACATACATGCTGAGGTGCGACAGTTCTGACTCATTAGCTCAGATGCCAACATTGTTTATTGTTTAGCTGGATCCCCATTAACTTTGGCATGGGGTCACAGATACTCCATCGAAGGTCTCCATTAGCAGCACTCACTCTCAGCATCAGTGACAATCGATACAGCTCATGTTAACTTGTTTTCTACCCTGTTAGTCTACGGCAGTAGTTCTCAATTACTTTCTTCCCCCCCACCCCCCGATTTAAATACGTATTTGTGTCCCTGCAACCTCCACGAGCAACACCAGTGAAGTAACTAAGGCCCTGTTTACATGAAGATGCTCTCACCTCAAATGCAAAGGTTCAGATGGAGATGCTAGAAATGAATGAAAAGACAATCCAGTTGATTGAATAATTTGCGTCAGATGTGTTCTTGCTTGGTTGGAATGAAAACCAGCAGCCACAGTGGCCCTTTAGATCAGTTTGACACTTCTGCTTTAGAGGATTTAGGACAGAAAAGTTCCAGAATTTCATCTTAGTGCAAATATTATTGCATCCAAAGTAACAATAATAGTAATAATAATAGGTACAAATAACTTCTGATTGGAAGAACCCCCAATGTTCCCTGATGAACCATTTGAGAACCACTCCTCTAGACTACATAATTCCTTGATGAAATTTTGGTCAATGAGGAACATAAAATGAATCAATTTCAATCAACGCAACATTGTTTGCATGCCAGTCCAGTAGATGGTGATGTAGGTTTGCAGTGACACTGTGCTGTTATAAAACGCGCACAAAGTAGAAAAAACATTTTGAAGGAGTTTCTTGTCTGGACAACAAATCTGTTGGACGACAAATCTGTCTGGATAACAAACCAAGCATGGTAAGCAGGTTAAATTACCCCCTCCATGATGTATTAAGAGCACAAAACAGAGAGGTTTTAATTTATGTACGTGTCTGCATGAGTATGATGGCACACTGGATCATCACTCTTTTTCCAGTCCTTCAAAATGACAGACAGCCTTTTAATCTTTCTGTCATTCATCAAAAATTCAGTCAATGACAGAAAATATTCAGTTATGCGACCCCTGTTTGTTGCACAATGACCGCACTGTGCCTGTTTTGCACTACCTTTCAAATGTGCTAAATGTAGACTGAAAAAACTGGCATGCCCCTTGCCATATCAGTCACACCTTTTTTGAGTGTAGCCACTGGCCAAAGTATTCTAAGGTACAGCTTACTCCAACCCCCCAAAAACCAGAGGTCTCAAGACACTCACAAAGGAGCCATGAGATGCAACAAGAACAATTAGAAATTACTTTAAATGGCACATTCAGCAAGTTGTTGTCAATATGTATGCATAGAATTTTATATAAAACAGAATCGTGCATCAATGTAATGTCAGAGAGCTATCTTGTTATTATTAGAGAGTTTATGAAAAAGTACAAACAGTAGTTCAATTACAACAGCAATAATGAAGAGGTCTGTTCTTAGAACAAGAAGGATGCCCAGTCTCTGGTGTTTAAGTTTCGGGGGTCACATAATACAGTATTTGTGAACTTGTGATTTAGGTGACGATGTATATGTATACTCATTATTTTTATGGCTAAGAATGTATTTTACTTAGTGATCAAATAAAAGCAGCATAAACTGCAGGCTGCTGTGGCTGATAGAAAGACCTGAGGGAGTGAGTGGACATATCTATCATTCTCACTCCTAACATCTCCATGATGTTTTGAAGCCATTTTTTAAATAGTAGGGTTGATCCACCTCAGCTGACTGTAAATGATCCAGAGACAATACATTTTTAAATCATTTGTATTATTTATACACACTAAAAATGCCATGCTGTTTTCTCAGTGCCTTAGTGAGTAATCTAACATAAAAAGTCACAGATTTACTGCGAGTGCCATGTGACGCTGAAGTGCTCCACATACTGCCCGACACTGACATCTTCACATGCTACTCCCTTTTTGTAAGTCACTCTGGATGAGAACATCAGCTAAATACCTTGAATTTAAATATAAAAACTGTTTCATATTGGTGTGCAGTGGTGTGTCAACACCTGCAAAATGAGTCATGTGGGGCAGAGCCGACACACACGGGCCTGACATACTAAACAGCTCTGAAATGAACAACAGCAGAGACCTGGCATGTCTGACAGAGTCTGATAACATTATATACATGTCCGTCACAGTCATGGCTGCTCAAAACATAAATGTATGTGTTACTTGGCTTCAGAAATATCAGCCCTTGCAGCAGAAAGCTTGAGATTTGCACCGGTCCAAGACGAGATGAGTGAGAACTAGAGGGCAAGTGGGTGGAAGAGAGTGGGGAAGAGAAAAAAACAGCAAGAGGCGTGCTGGGGTTGATGGAGGGGAGGGTTGGGGTGTGGGTGCTGCAGAAGGAGGGGAGTGAAAGAGCAGGCGTGAAAAATGAAATGCTCAAATGGTGTTGACGGAGTAAGCACTAAAGAGGATGGGGCAAACGCCTGCACACTTAATGAGTTCTCTCCAAAAGACAAAGAGACTGTCCTTCACAGCAGATTCCTGCAGCCAATTGTCAGACATGCAAATGTGGAGATGCACCCGTGAGGTATGGGAACACTTGAGACGTACAAGGAAAACACTCTGTGCACAGTTTTCAGACTTTTACACAAAGGCAACCCAGAGAAACGTATGCAAATGCAATGGAGATGAAGCCATCCCATGAACTCTTGCAAAGCGAGTTACAGTATGCAGATCTGTGCACATACCCTCGATATAATAAGCAGAAGCAAAAGGGTGAATTCATGTTTCAATGTGGATTTTTGTTTTCTGCCGCTGACAAAACACAATAACAACACACTGCCTCTGAGCTGGGTGCTGGCCAAGGTTCCCTTGAAAACCATGCAAGGAAAGGAGGTGAAGAGAGTTTTGAGGCTGATCGCACTGTTAGACAAAGAGGGTAAGGAGAGATGCACAAAGAAGTGGAAAAATAAAAGTTTGGTATGTGGGAGAGGCACAGACAAGAGAAGGGGAAGGTGGACAATGTCGTTTACGTCTGTGTAGATTCACATTCATCCAGGTCATGGTTATCCTGAAGATTCAAAATCGAGGCAATTTCAAACTGAAGAAGCTTCTTGGATGAGAAGTAAAACATCCTCAAAAAACTTACCACAGTCCAATTGCCTCGATTTTGAATCTTCAAGATGACAATGTTGTTTCTGTGGTAGGGGAAATTATTTAATGTCCCCCACCCTACTTAATTTAAAATTCCTCTCAAAACATACTTTTGCTAGTTGGCTTTTCATGCAGCTTGAGAGTTGTGTGATCTCTGTTTTATGTCTTTTTTTCTCATAATTACCTCTGCCAAGGAGGTTATGTTTCCTCCACAGTCTGTCAAGATTACAGAAAAATTACTGGATGGACTTACATGAAAATTTTACCAGATGTGTGGTTTGATCTGAACAAGTCAACAAATGTTGGTGGCAATACAGTTTTGATTTAAAAAAAAATCCCCAAACTACAAAAAATGTTGATTTAAAAGAAAATTATATCCCTGCCATTTCTCAACTTTTTTTCACAATTTTACACTGTAATATGAGGTTCATGTCTCGATCATCCAGACAAATTTCATCCATTAACGTCACAAAAAAATCACTGAACCTAACAATGGGAAATCCCATTGACAACATTCAATGATTCACATAAAATCCAAGTATTACGTGATGTTCCCAAAACTTGTGTTCATACAGGAAAACAACCTTCATGTATGTATGTGCTGAGTTTGGTCCGGATCCTGGCACTATACTGGATCTGGTTATCCCGAATTGTATCTTTTAAAAGGGTCGTAGAAAAGCCAGAGCTGGAACAGAGCTGCTTCTCTGACTGCTTTTCTAGCTGTCTCTGTTGTCTTTTTTGGGGGTCCCCTCAACTAAAGTTTGGTGGTTTTATGCCTTGGCGAAGTCAACAATTGTAAAAGTATAGTTGATGGCTGGGGTATTGTATGTGGTAATGTGTTAGGTAAAAAACAAGTATATTTAATGGTGTGGGTACATACTTTATGACAAGATAAAATGTCATCTTTGACTTTAGACCTTTAATTTCTGAGGTTCATCCATGTGTCGAAGTGTAAATTTTACACAAATTTTTCAGAGAAACCCTAAAAAAAATCTGAGAAATTGAATCCATTCGCAAGAAATGAGCATCAGTCCTAATATCACTGAGCATTGACCTGAAAGATCAGATCATTTTATTCATGCCACAGAGTGGACATGTTTGAGGAAAACTTCCCAAAATGCTCTTACTGCATTCTGAGGTGGAATCAGCTTCATATGTACAAGGGCCATTCTTTTTTTCTTTACATACACGAAGTAGACCTGATTCTAAACCACAGCAAAAATATGCATATTTTGCCCTGACTGATATACAGGTCAGTTTTTTAAATTTCACTTTAGTGTGTTTCTTAGCCCTCGTTAATGAAATCAGTTCCTTTAATCCTAGTGTCATACACAGGGGGCACTTAAGATGTCTTGGTTACTTCTTTTTGGAGCCACCATTACAGGGTTTCCCTCAATTACACACACACGCACAAAAATTAAGCCTCAGTTAGAGTACATATTGGAGCCAAGTTTGAACTAAATGTATCCTTGAAGATCATCATGGACTTGATCAAGAAGTTTAGTTTTGTGATCATTGGTATCACTTTTAAAGCAGCTCTCTACTTTTCTGCATCACTGACATTTTCTCTGTGGACAATTTTAGAGATGTTGGGTTGTCATATGTACCATGCCATCTGGTCTACTCTTTGGTCCACTGTAGACACCAGTGAGTGTTAAAGCTTCTCTTCTTTTTGCACAGAAATTGTTTACATTTCACACATGGATGAATATTCTCATCTGTAAAAATAGGAAGATCAAAAAGTGTTAGTAATCAGTGAGATGTTTTGTGACTGGTTTAATCCACAATCTTTCTTCTCCTAATGCATAACATGATTCATGGTCATAGAAACACTGGTATTGAGGTCAGGCCAGCCATAGCCATTTGGCCCAGACTCCACTTCAAAAGCATGAACATGAAATGATCCAAAGGAAATATGCAAATATTGGTCACATTTTTTCAACTAAATCAGAACAAAGTATCTGAGCAGCATCGGTGAAAAACTCATCTACCATAAAATACCAAATAATGGCCAGGGCGTTTATTTGTTTCAATCACTAAACAGACCAGGTGACTATTTGGAACAGGTGTTTAATTCCTTTACCACAAAAATCTTGCTTAGCAATAAGAGAAAAAAATATGGTAAATGTAATCAAATTATTTATTATACCAGTATGAATATCACCCCTACATCAAGATTACAGTACTGTAGTTACACTCATGTCTTCTTCTTCAAACTCAGCACTCTAAACACTCTTAAAACTGGCAAGGAACTACCTTACCAGTAGTAAGTAGTTCACTCAAGGTCTTACTTCTGTTTTTGGCTGCACCGGGGCCATGGAGATAAGCAGCAATGTACCGCTAACTGATGTGTCCAGCCTCCTGACATTAAGGGCAAATAACCTGCAGCGGCAACGTCTTCTTTGGATTTGTGAAGCCCTAGTGTGTAAGATTCCAGCTTTTTGTGCTCTAGTGCCCTCTGTGGTCGTTAAGTGTAACTGCAGTGGTGTGAAACAGAGCGCCGTACACCAACGTGCCTTTTGTTGACAGACAGAGGGAGGAGAAGAGAGCTGACAGGATGTCAAGAGAGAAAAATAAACCATGTGGACTGTTAAGGTTAAGTCTGATTATGTTTCTTTTCGAGCATCAGCTGTGAGCTCAGCGTTCGTATGTGTGTTCTGTAACTTCAACCGTAGCTCCTAGGCTGCGCCGAATAAATTACACCGGGCATTTATTTGGGAACCGGCGATTAATCGGAACTCTGCGTTAATTTGGTACTTTACGGTATGTGTCAGAAAAGGTACAATTACGTGTGGATTTGTGAATGCAGTGGTTACTTTTACAACCATCATTTTGGCATGCCTGCAAAGGTCCATGTGAGCAGAACTTGATATAGCAATGAGGTCTGATCACTTCCAATAACATGTGGGTGTGATCTCAGGTTTAGCACAATATTTGAACAACAATGATACAAAATGGTACAAGAGAATTTAAGATATCAGTGCACCCCTTCTGTTCATTACCAAAAAAGCTTCCTTGTCATCAACAGCAGTGATTTCCTCTTTCCTGTCTCCTTATTTAAAGGTCTTGTTCCAGCAGCACCAGGTTCATATGGCTGCACCCACATTTCTATGTGTTACATGTACTCCTTGTTTACATTCGGAGAGAAGCAACACATTCTCTCCCGATCATTAATTATCTGAGGCAACAACAAGGAAAGAGAGCACTCGGCGTTACATGAGAGAGAGACGGGGGGAGGGGGGGGATTGGGGTTAGTTAGAAAGCATGTAGGAAAGCCTAGTGAGAGATTACGCTCTTTGGTGCTAACAAGGCTCAGTGTAGGAAAACCCATTTAAAAATAGGCTAGCAGTTAAAATGGGCCAGATACGAGATAAAGCAGCCTCGCTCTGCCAGAGTAATGAGCAAGGACCCTCTCTCTCTATTAGCTGAACGATACACACACCCAGCCACGGCAATTAGACATGGGCTATCATCAGACAATGTTTTTTCTTACATCACAAGTTTGGACAAATCATCAATTTTTGTCTGGTCAAATGGAGGCATGCTGTTATGAGATGCTAGTAAGAGCTTTGAGTTTGAGAATTGCTATGTGCATTTTTTTTAATGTTCAGCACACGTGCATGTGTGTGTGCACATATTCAGATGTTTGACTTACAATTTGCCTTTCTTACTCTGAGGTTGACTTAAGGCAATGGGTGTTGTACCAATATGTGAGAGGTGAGTCAGAGTCCTCTGTTCCCTTGTTGCCTACAGCAGTGCAGGCCAGTACGAGCGAGTTGGCATGTTATCTATTTTCTGTACAAGACCCCAACCCCCACTTCAAAGCTCTGCAAATGCTTTCTATATGTGTGTGATACATAAGCAGAAGAGGCACTATCCATTTTTCCAATATGAAAAAATATTGGTATACTTGATTGACTGTAACTAATGCCGTTTTATTGTTGCTGGATGTCAATGCATTTTACGAGGCGCTGACATATTTGCGTCTCATGGTTGCTGACCAATGTTGAGCAATCATCAAAACTGTGTTCAACACAGGCCAAAATGTCTAAAGCTGAAAGAAACATTGTGCTGGAGGACTATAACATTTTCTGATGGCCTTCTGACAAATTATAAATGAATTGGAAACTTTCTCCAAAGTAGATGTAACGCATGTCTAGGGCGCTACCCAAGACTTCACTCAACAAACCCATATAAAGTGGACGTACGCCATTTCAAATGCTGCAGCAGGTCTCAGTTTACCGACACTATATCTAGAGGATGAAAGATGACTATCCCCTACAGGAAGACAGAGCTGATGTATGTTGAACTATGTGCAGACCTGCCCCAGTGTTTGCAAACAAAGAGGAACACTATAACTTAGGATGTGAAGATAAGGGCGGTTCAAGTCTTTCTGGTGTTAATGTCAGACTTTTTTAAACATGCTTAAGTTTTGTTGTTGTGCTCAGCCAATTTCAGTGTTACCAAGGTGATGTTTACTTATTTCTGCATGGCCAGACTCAGCTCAATGTTTCCCTTGAATCAGGTGACCAATACATCAGTGTGTGAACGTGGTGTTAACCCTTGTGCTGCATTCATACCGCAAGCGACCCAGCTACCAAAATCACCTTGCCCACTGACGTAGCGTCGCGCGTCCATAAATACCTCATTTTAGTCACCGCTGCCGTCGGCCGTCGCTCGGTGACGTCACATCCACGAGTTTCACCGCGATCATATCATGTATCATATAATATGATGTATAAGTGGACATTATTCCAGCTGTATCCTTTTCACTCTCTTATCAAACACAAAACACTGCAGCTGATGCCCTGCAGCAGCATTATCTGTGAGTTTACCGCAGTCGGTTCAGGCTGAACTAATGTCGTCACTGACTAATGTTTCCCACACAGACATGGATTGTTACCCTGTAGTCCGGATGAATAACTGACTGTCCAGGGTACCATCACACTCACGCACAGCACTGATTGGCTGATACTGCACAGACAAACATGCGCGACGAGTGAAGTAATCGTCTTGTACTCGGCTTTCGCATCGCGGGAGGGTTGGCCCCGCCCCATCGCGGCTGTACATTGACTTTGAATGGAGAGTGATCGCCGAGGTAGTTCAAGTAGCGTCCAGTGTGAACGCACCTTTAGATGTTCAAGTAATTAGGCCCTTGTATTCTATCACTCAGCTTGGGCTAGTGAAAACTAGTATTTCTGAAAATCTAAGAATTAAAGTTTATGATGGGGGGGGGGGGGGGGGGGTGCAGGAAGTTAATGAAATTGTTTTTTTTTCTGAATTCTTTAAGAAATAGATAATAATTGAGACCTTTTGTTGGAGCTCCTGTCACTTTAAGTCCCTCTTTCCCATATGGAGTCTGTTCCGATTGGTTGAGTGGTTCAGCACCATGTTTCCAACAGCTCTGCAGTCTTTGAACAGTCTATGCTCTGCCCTTGGGCTTGTTACTGATGCAACAGTGGTAGGATGTCACATGGCAGGTCTGTGAGAATCAGTCATTCCAGGCAGTAACTGACATTGTCGAAAAGAGGAGAGTGAGGTCAAAGATGCCACAGAGTATCTTGTCTTGTGTAAAGAAGAACTCTGCCACGAGGAGATGATTCTTAAAACATGCTAAAGGGAGGAAAAGCTCACAATGTCCTCTTTAAAGCCCATGTGAGGGTAGGTGTCATGGGTGGTTTATATTTCCATTGCAAAGAAAAAGGGCAAAATTCCCTTTGAGTTAAATGACACCTCTTTGCACATAAAATATCCTCACAAGACTTCAAAGATTTGAAATACACTGATGAGTGACAATTTTACTTTGGATCAAGATCGGAATCTCTAGTAAAGACAACCATGCTGCTTTGATTTAATATCATTTGAGAACAATCTGATGCCAGTTGTCAGAGCCAAATGTAATCAGTTTTTGACCTTATTTATGGTGAATGTAGCCTACATAAGATAAAAGAGAGAGATTGTCAGGCTGGTGAATGGAACTTTAACATGTAATCTATTTTTGGGTTTGTCTTTATATGACTATAATTTAATGTGACAGGGAGGGGACATGCATAGTGATGTAGAGCAGTGGCTCTCAGACATTTTAGCCCAAGGCACACCCACAATAAAGCCAAAATCTCAGGGCATGGTATATGCATGTTAAATAACATATCCCCATTTTACATCTCGTACACAGTTTTATCAACGTACATTTGTATTGTTATAACAATCACATTTTCATTAACACAATTAAAGAGTACATCAGAAAAGGACTGTGTTCCCTTGAGTGTTTAAAAGCATGTTGTTTAAAAATGTACCGCTATAAGTGATAAATAATGCAAATGATATAATGGTATGAACAACTAAAAAACATATTTGTAAAAAAATATAATTGTAAGAATGCATTGGCTCTTGCGGTTTATGCCAGTGGTGTCAAACTCAGTCACAGATGGGGGCAAAATTAAAAATACAACCCAAAATGCAGGTCAAAAAGGTTCAACATTTATAGAACAGTCTAAAATTGACTATGTTATGATCAGAAATATGAAACTGAATGAAACATTCATGTTTAAGATTAGAAGTCCAATGCATTCATCTGCTGACTGCTCAGAGTATTATAAGCAGAGGCTGGTGTACAGATCCTACATGGCAGCTGTTGCAGTGCACTGTGGGATTTAAAATATGAATTGTGAAAGTGCTATTTAATGGAGGGGCCGGAAAATAGACATATGAAATAGTCCCACATGCAAAATTCACATAATAACAGACCTTGAGTTTAACATGTTTGGTTTATGCTATGTCATATCCTTTTTTCACTTGAGAAAAACTGTCCAGAAGCTGCTCCAAAGACAATTCAATGAAAAATATTACCCCAGATGTGGTTATCTGAGTCTTAGCCTTTAATTAAACATGTTTATCAGATGCACAAATGTCTAATGAAGGGCAAAGACCTGAAACATCACACCAGCGGTCATATTTGCCATTAAATTGACTAATAATGTGCAGGCCTGTTTCTCTTTTTGAAACTGGTTTTGTGTCTGGTCCCCAGCACACAAAATCTGTCCACCATGTAAACTAAACATTTAAATATCTTGTTAAACCTTTTTAATCACACATCACTTTGCAGGACCAATTCTCCTTATTCCAGTTGTAATTCAATAAGCTTTTGTCGTGGGAATGAAGCATTTAAAAGGCTTCTCAGCATTTCACTGTGGTTTGCAGAATTACCCTGCAGTTGACCTCTTTGGACTAATGTTGGCATAGTTAAGTGCTCTGCATGACATTTAAATATAGATCCAACGATGATGCTATGTAAGTATTGACTCCGGGTCACTCCTAACAGGTTGGTATTTGTTTAATTTTCCTTGAAGCTCACGATTAAACACTCTGACCGTTCGTTACAGATATGGTCGTGTACGGATACTAAATACTGCTTTGTCGTGCCTCTATGTCAGCAATAACCAAAGCAGGCATTATGTCTGCATTCTAGTAGATGCAGTATCCCATTAACACATTTAGGCAGCTTCTATAAATTTTACACAACTGTCCACACTGACTGAAGAATGAACTGATCAGATTTTTTGATAGAGCTGGGCAATATTGCCTAATCTCAATATCCCGATTAATTGAAGCTCTTACCTCGATTTGGATTAATGAACAATTGTTTTATGCTATGCTGGAACAAATTAGAGGTGGTACCAGTGGTCATCGACACGATCTTTCTGCAGTATTTACACCTAACTTCTTTCTGCTTGATGTCCTCTGCACAGAATCCAAAATGTGCCCAAACAATTGAGATGCTTTTTTTGGCTACGAGGTCCTCCGATAGATTGCCTCTTGTCTGCTCCATGTTGGTGCCGCATCCTTTGCTTTTGGCAAAAGTGAACGTAGACTACATGAAAATAATCGAAATAAATGTCACGAGTAAAATTACTTCGATTACAGGGTCTAAATATCGATTTTGATTAATTGCCAAGCCCTAATTTTTTTAGGTCAAATGTTAAGGTCATTGGGTCTCATGTTCATTCTATAATTTTCAAAACAATATCACAAGAAAGCTCTGAAGGACTCATGTCCACTCTGACTCAAGATGGACTGAACATCATTGAGACACTACTGTGGTCAATGTGTTCACAGGTTTGTGGGTACAATGTCATAGGGATGTTTTTCAGCTATTATTTAGTTTTGCAGAAACCCTCTTGGACCTGAGGGTGAACCAACAATGTATTGGAGGTCACTGTTGCCATACATTGTGTAAAACAGACCCCGATATGTACAAATAATGATCAGTGACCCTGCATCATAAATCAGGTCCCTGGAAGTCTCCTTCCAGTTGTTATACCTCTTTGTAGTATTGTCTGATAAAGTGGTTCGCTCGGGCTACTCCTCCATTACAGTCCGGTGTCGCTCCACCCATGTTTTTGTGACTGTGCTGACCTCTGAACTGAAGAGGAAGAATGTTTGCCTCCATGCATGCACAGTACTCTCTGGAGCACTGCCTCCGCGTCCTCCTTTCGATGAGCTCCTCATCTGTATACTCTGGCTCGAAACTGTAAGGACACCCATCATATTCAAAGTTCTCCTCCACAACATCTTCATCCGATAGATATTCGTCCATTTTGCCAAAACTGGAAGAAGAAAGTCGTTGTGTAGCCGGCGGTCTTCCCCTGAAACAATGAGCCGCATCGCGCATGCGCGGAAGCAAGCGTTCTTCTTCTTTAGTTCAGAGGTCAGCACAGTCACAAAGACATGTCTGGAGCGACACAGACTGTAATGGAGGAGTAGCCCGAGTGGACCGTGATGAAATATTGGATCCAGTGTCAAATCACCACCAAAATCAAACAACTCTTTTCGTGTACCATGATCAACATTCCCAGTTCTCTGTATTTTTTATTAAATCCGTCCCACAAAAAGTAACTCCCTTGGCATAGGTAATGAGTTTATTGCTAATTAAGAACTTATTTTTCTAGGTGATTAATTCTGGGTGGCAGAGCAAAATTAAACAAAAATATTTTATGTCCTTAAAATGCTCAAAAGCAACTAAATAATGAGCTCTACTCAGGAATGATACAACAGTAAATGAGATGTTGTTCAGTAAATTGTGACTTAAGTTCATTTTGTCGGTGGACATAGAGTGTATGCCCCTGTGTCTCACTGCACAGATAGATAATTGTCCAGCTAAGAGTAACTCATTGAGAGCTGTTAAAGGGGCTGCTTTGCTCAGCTGACCTCAGACCCAACATACGAATGAACAGAAGCTCAGAAATCAAAGACATGCAGATGTGAACCTCGCCTCGGGCCAAACAGTTTCTCTTGCTTGACGGTCCACAAAAAACAAACCAACATCCTGCCAATAGCCTTATGTCGCCCGGGCCATGAAGCGAATCACTCCACGGTCATGTCTAATCTCTAGGTCAGGCCAAAAAAAAAAAAATCGAAATTCCCTTTTTTTCCCGCCATATTTGATGCTTCTGTGTTGAAGCCACACTTATCTCTGGGAAACAGAGACCCATTGAATATCCCCTCCTTTATGTTGTTTATTCAGAGCACATGGCTGATGTATTTGCCCTGCAGCTCAAACAGGGTCAGAGGCACAGTGTATCCTCAATGGCATTCAGCCTTATGCTCTTATACACTCACACGCACACACACACACACTCACACACACATATTGTCTATTTTCAGGGCTCCAGAATTGAACAAGTTTACAAGCTGCAATGCAAAGAGGCCATCTAAAGTCTGTCTCCTACTCCATGAATAATATATTGTTTCAAATTAAAGTAATTAAAGGGACTGTTACTATTTCCTCATGGTGGATTAATGTGGTATCGCAGTTAATAATACAACAAGAATAAACAGTCTAGACAAAGGATAGGAGACTAAGTCAATGAGAAGGACAAATTAATTTTATTATCTTTGCCAGAGGGCCATAAGGCTGTAAATTTTTGCACTCTCTAAATGAAAAGACAATAATTACTTATCAGATAACCAAATGCTTCTTTGACTCAAAGCAACCAGAGGTGTTTAATTTAATCTAAAAAAAAAACAAGATAGGAGTTAAGAATTTATCACAGCAAAAAGCAAATTAGGCATGGAGGCCCAATGAGAGCATGCACTTGAACAGTTTTTCTCTTACCTATCGCCATGATGATGAGTTTTTTTTTTAACTCTGTTTAATCTTTTAAGTAAAAGAAAACTTTTTTTTTTTTCCACGATAATAATCAATAAATCAACAAAAGATCAAATAAAATTCTATATGGTAGATTTTGCTGTGTAATTTTCCTGGATAAAATGTTGTCCAATGCCTGACTTTTTTTCTCTGCATCTGTCTCCTCATAAAGTCCCAGCTGTTTCACACAAGTCTGACTCTGCTTAAGTTTTCCTGCCTGCCTTACAGAAGGGTTTTTTCTTTTCTGTGTCACTTTTGCTAAATGTTCCAAAGTTCTACACTCATGGTGGATTGATGTTGGGTCTTCAAAGACAAATTAAAAATGTAAAATAAAATCGAATAAAGTCTCTGTAAATCAGAGTATCCTCCAGACCCTTAACTTTCTGTCTGGGATCCCTCAGGAAGGGGAGTTCGGCTCTGTTAGGTTTGAGGTTGTTAACATTTAGTTCACATACAATATTTTATCTAAAGCAATGATAACACATTTAGCGGCTACTTTTATACAGGTCTTACAGGACAATAGTGTACGTGGAAGCTAATTTTGTCTTGATATTATCCATGAAAACAATGAAAAATCTAAAATCATTTGACATCTGGCAAAAATGACTATTCTGAGGTGCGGTGGGATGATGCCTTAAAACAATACAAAGTAAAATCAAATAATTACAGAAATCTAATTTAAATATAATGCATTGATGCCAGTCAACTGGGAAAAGATAAAATTAAATTAAAAAGTCAGACATATTATTTTCTTTATGGTTTTGTTGCAATCTTGATGTGCTGTTTAATAGTCTTAAAAACTGACCTTTAGCCTTTTGAAAAGAGAAAAGGAGTTGTGTATGACTTTTTGGGCGAATGGTTGCCTCGCCCTGCTCTAGAGCCCTCATATATTTGGTCTAATTGACTGTCTTGGATAACTCTTGTTATGAACTGGCACAGTATGTACAAATAATGATCAGTTAAGACCAAATGAAAGGTGCATATCAACATTTGTATAGCTTTGCGTTTTGTGGTACCATGTAAGAATATATTGCTTATTGTTTTATTTGTTTAATATTCCGTTAATAAAAATCTAGTGGTTAAATTCATGATCTGTACTCTAAATAATTGAAAGGGGTCTAATGTGAGATCCTATTAAACTAAGAGAGTTTGGCTTTTGTTTATCCTCTTTCCCAAAATGGGCCACACTAATTTTCAAGAACCAGAGATATTTCATCTTTCCACTCTGACACCACCGTGTAACACCACATATTTTAGTTTCCACGCTGCAACAGTCAGATGGAGTGACAGTGATGCCATTACTCTGCTTCCAAAGCCCATTGTGTAGACAAAAGCACATAAATCACAAGTCATCACCTGCTGCATGATGCTGCCCATCTGTCCTGCTTTGTCACTGCTGAAGAAACGTCACACTTCATCAAAGTATGGATTGTTTTCTGAAGTATTTACAGGGCTGACCAGAGCCTGGGTTCAGGTTGTTTTGAAAGTTCAGCTCCATCAGTGAAAGAAGTAAAGCTGAAACACAGGCAGAACAGCAACGTGAGGTCATGGCTCCCCCTATAGGGCAAAGGAAGCAGAGCAAACAGTTCAGACAGAGAAAAGCCTCTGTTCTTTCACTCTGGCAGGAATGTCTGGTAAGGCCAGACAGACTGCCATTGGCACTTAATACACTGGAGAATTAACAAGCAGGATGCACGTAAGTCAGAATAGAGAGCTTTTATTTCTTCTTCCTTTGAAGCGTAAAGAGGAGGGATGATCACAATTACAATTAACTGAGGATAAACTCATTCTAGAGGGGAAGAAAAAGGGTTTGTTTGATGCATGCAGAGTCAAAATCTGTGTGCTCAGGAAAAGTTCCAGGGCTGTAACACATGTGGGAAGGAGATCAGAGTGTTTTTATCCTCTACAAGCCTCAGATGTAAGCCTTTAACCTGGAGTAATGATCCTAACCCTAGCAACCTTGATTCATTTTACAAAACATGTATATGCTCTTGCTATAGTGCTGATGGTAGCGCCTCAAAGCTTCAGTCCTTAAGCATGTGTCCTTAACTCATCTTCTGTGAGCATTATATTCAAACACTTACATGACTGCCACTTATGAACCAGCAACAACTCATCTGAGGAATCAATATCATTCACTTACATGCTTTACAATGATCCTATCACCTCCTCCCACTTGCATCCTTGTGGCTTGCAAAACGGTGATGTCACACTCTTAGGAGAGGCAGCCAGCATGACCGACGACAAAGGACGGGAGGGGTTAGTCATGGTGAACAGGAGTCAGAAGCAGTCTGAGGTGCGGCTTAACTTCACAAACAATGAGCCCAAGAGCCGTGCAAAGTCTGTGGCTGTGTGATTTCAAGTAATGGCGGAAACTCTGGAAACTTGTTGAGACGTGTTGACTCTGCACAGCATTAAAATCAGGAGTGCCAAGTTGTTTGACATTGTTGACAGCCTACAAACTACAAGAATCAATGATGAGTTGGAGAATTATGTAGAATCAGCAATGGCATTGGTATAATTGGAATCTGTTTGTGAATGCCTCATTGAAGCATTCGTAAATACTTAACGTATGATCTGAAAAGTATTATTGGATGGCAGATAGACTTGAGCTTATGTCATGCTTGTTTAGTTGTGTGACAACTTTTTACTACTTTTTAACCCATAACCCGTCATAAACATCAGATCAAAAGCAAAGCAAACAAAATGTTATAACTTCGGAGGTTATTTGCATAACCAAACATGGTAATCCAGCTTCACGAATGATTAAAGATCAAGTTGATTTTCAACATTCTTTTATTGGTTCATAAAGCACTACTAGCCGTGGCACAAGAACCCTCTCAGAGGTGATTTTTAATCAACGGACCAAGACGCCACTTCAGATGTTCTGATTCTTCTCTTTAAGGGGTTACACAAAGCAGAATTAAAATCGCAACAAAACAAAAACAGTGGAACAAACTTCCAAAAGACCAATCAGATTATGTATTAGGTGGTGTGAAGACAACTGCTGCAGTTAAAATACAACATGTGAGCCACCTCATAAAAGCAAACTCACCGAAACATGTCAGAAGGGATGTGAAAATATCTCTTCCAATGATAACTTTGTAGTTTGTAGTGATATTTGTTTTTTATTTACAAAAGAAATGTGGCCCAGACCTGATAAACTACTACTGCAGCTGTTAGCATCTCAGTTTTGTCCATGTGTCCACTCTACTCTTTCTTCTACCCTACCCTACATTCCCATGCAGCTCAATCAGTTGTGATTGGATCTCTACCATAAAGCATCCTACATTTTATCACTGTAAAACTGTGTGATACTCCCTACCTTCTTCAATTTAGATCTGACTGAATTTAGTCTCAATCTCAAACATTTTATTTTATTTATTTATTCATTTATTTTATTAAAGTGACTGTTTCGTCTCAGTTTTGACAACACACATTTGTTTACATTAGTCACTGTCTTGTTTTGGAAAAAAATATCACCGATGAAAACTATGACAACAATTATTTGTCAAAAAAAATTAACACTGCAGCCAGTGCGGACACCAAAGCCACCATCAGCAACAGAATGACTGCTTTGTCCAGTATTTTACAGTCTGTGATCAGATCTCAAACTTCTTGTTGTATGCACTCTTCATGTGTATACATGGGCTGGTAACTGTGTCATGTAAAACTTATCCAGCAATTTGATATATGACTTTCAATTCATTTGTGCCACAAAATCAGGAAGTTGTGTGTTTTCAATAGTAGATTATTGCAACTCAGAAGAAAAAACAACTACAAATTCAGTTGCAGCACCTTAAACTTGAACACTCAAGACACATAACAGCACATTACACTGATTTTATACACAGACATGAGTTTGATATGCTGTCAAAGCCAACTTTAGTGGTAGATGGGGGTTGTAGATCTGAGAAGCACGACAATTTGTATGAACAATTTTAAGATTGACTCCAAAAAGACAAATATAGTTAAAAGAAAAATATATATGATATTTCAGTCACATTTCCCAGCTCATATATGGCCATGTGGCTATTTCTTTTACAAAAATACATAATATAAAATGTAAATCTGGAGGAAATTTGAAAATTTACAAGAGGCCATGGATAAAATGCCTAATTATCTGAAAAAATCATCATGAAATACAATAGAAGTCAGGGATATTCTGCATAGTCTACCTGTGCAAAGGGGCTTCACACTGTTCATTAGAGAGGGGGAATTCAAACCACATGTCAGATATCCAAACTTTGTGCTTTTATTACTTCTGAATGGAGCCTCAGTCAGGTACCTCGGGTTCCTCCCTTCAACAAAGTAGGGCCAGGAGGTCAGGCAGGTTGCCATTAAGCTCCCCTCTTGATCCTTTTACCCCCTCCCCGCACTGCCTGAGTATGGGATACAGGCTTTGTGCTTGCTTCACCACCTCTATGCCTCTAAGACTCGGGAGACTTTATCATGTCTCAAGTAACAGCCCGAGGGGAGAGGCATTTGCAGCCCCAGTCAGGTGTGCACTTCCTCTGCAGAATCATAAAAGAAAGTTTTAAAAAAGGGAGCTGAAGGGTCTATGCTTTCCAACGGCACTTGAAAGAATACCGGCAGGCGTCAGATTCTCTCAAAGAGTATTTATGATGACTCAGTGGGGCACTGTCTCAATGGCGTCATCTTGACAACAAAATTAGGTCAAAATCCTGTTCTAAATTAGGCAAATCCATATTTGAAGGAGTGCCAAAGTTGTCTTGCTTGTGCTTGATCTAATTTCTTTCTCATGTTGGCAGCAAGGCCAGCAAAGACAGTCAAAAATTTATGAATAAAGCAGAAAAAGACTCCAAACACAGAGCACTGAAAGTTATTAAGAGAATTTGAGAAAAAGGCCAATGCGGGATATGAATGTGAATACAGGATAAAAAAACACTGCCATTTAAATCATGATGAGCATTACATATCAGTGGGAAGTCGGTTACACAAGGAAGCCGCTCAGAGGGCTAGACAGAGTCTTGCTGAGTGCCTGACAGATCGACACTGACATTTAAAGATGTAAATGAGAAATTGTGCAATTTCGGGGAAGTTTTAGATGTACGGCAAATGGGTGAAAAAATGGTAATGTGAACAGAAACATAGAAAGGAACAAGTCTCGGCTGATTAAGATCAGCCACCAGCTAGTTATTTCGCAGAAACTAGAAAGGCTAGATTTCAAGGGTGTTACATCAATACATGAGAGAGATAGAGGGGAGCGTTTTCTATGAGGGGAGCAGAATTTACTGCTCTTATGCTTCATCAGTGTGCTGCAGTGGTGGCTGTAAATCTGCAGATTGATCAAACTGCAGAGCCAAAGGGATCCGAAGCCTTATCTCAGGGAGTATGGGGCTCAGCAAAGTCGAAGACTCACTGCTGGTGTGACTGATGGTGCTGGCTATCTGGCCTTCACCTGGAACCAGGCACAATACACATGGCATACACATAGAGGTACAATCTCTACCTTCTCAAATACATACACACACAAACATCATCATTTAATGGTAAAGATGGAAAGTAAAAGAGACAAGACTAAAGGAAGTGGTTGTCCTCATAGATGTGATCTCATAGAATGGCCACAGTTAAAAAATGTCTATCTGGTGTATGTAAAATTTTCTTTACTTATGTTATGGCCACTACAAGAGAGCTCAGGTTGTATACAACTTCATGTTTTATGACATGTAAACCAAACACATTAATGAAATTAAATTTTCACGTGCAATGAGATTTTGTATCAGAACTAACAAACTGTATTTTAAATAATACGGGGCCTTTAACTGCAAGGAAAAACAACTTTCCACAGATCAAAAGTGAATGAAAAAAGCCAAAAAGAAGAGGAAATATCTGATTGTTATATTTGATGTTTGAGTTGCTGATTACAATAACGGAAATGATTCACTGAAAAAAGGAGAAGTGATCATACTTTATACCAGTACAGACCAAAGATGCAGTCTAAATGAGCATGATGTAGCTCCTGCCTGCTTAATATCGCACAGTCCAGTATTGCCTTTCCTTGGCCATCAGGTGTGTTAAGGACTCATCATTGTTGCATAAGTTAGACAGAAAGTAAATGCCAAACTTTGATCCTCCCCTAGAGAGAAGTTTGGAATTAACCTGACACACCAGTTGCACTGTTAATGATATTTCACTAGTCCATGAGGGAATGAGCCCATCAACAGTGTTTGAGAAAGGGCAAAACCTTTCATAAGTATTGGACCATTGTTCCGTCAATGACGTTCTTTCCAGTCAGATAATGAAATAGGCAGGTACTACTGCTACGTTGTGAGGGACAGAATATGAGCCACTTACAATAATTCTAATACAAAAGTAATTAAAACTCCTGGCAAAACATATCATAAGTGGAGAGACAATATCCTTCCATTGAAAAGAATTCTGTTCCGTTATTTGTTTTTCACTTAAGAAATGCAGCCACTTCTTGCTGTCATCCCAGTTTTGGACACTCAAATTCTTGTAGATCTGAGACAGACACTAAATCAGGCTGATTCATCTGCACTGCAAGGTTCATTTGGAAAAGTTATGAAATCAATCCTTCCTTCAGCAACCTTTTTTGCGTCCTTTTCTGCACGCCATCCACCATTTGACTGCAGCATTGCCTTCTGAGGTCTTAAAGTAACCACCAGACTGACTCCCAATTTCCAGTCTGATTATCTAGCCTTCTGAATGTACCACGCATTCAGCAGTAAATCGTCCCCAGACTTGTCAATCAGTTGTTTCCCACTGCCTGTGCCTCAGTCCATCTCCAGCACATGCCAGTAGTGCAGCACTGGTTTGCTGGAAATACACAGCCAGTCTATTTTCAACAGCTTCAACCCTGCGTCAACTTCCACCAAATACATCAGCCTAAAGGCAAGCAAGTAATCAGAGCTTTGGAAGTTTAAAATACAGTAGAAATAGACAAACTGATATTAATGGAAGCAGCAAATTCATGTCAGGCAGGCAGTATAATCTGCTTTTTACATGTTGCTCTTCCTGTTTTCTCGTGATCTCTCTGTTGGTGGGAGCAAAGCTGCAGTGCAGGAGGGGCTCTTAAAGATGGTCTTTGTTGAAATTTGGGGTAAGGGCCAATTTTTTTTTAAATGAGTGCATTATTCATGTGTCTAATTTGTTTTGACTTATTATTTCATGTTCATTTTGACAGTACTAATTATTTTGTACCACATTAGCCCTGGTCAACAGCAGGCACTGTATCTCCAACCAAACAGTTCTTCTCCCTGCAGCACAACACTACTTCATTACAACCTCAGCAGGTAAACAATGACCTCATCCCGGTCAAATCCATACCTTCCTGTCAGCCCACCATCCATGTCTGCCAAAAGACACTAAACCATCCACTCAAGCGTGCGTGTTGTTGAGGAGGGATTACCTTTATTGGACTTCTACAGCCCGAGGGCTAGGGAGATGGGCAGACCTGATGTTCCTGTTATTCTCTGGGAGGGCTTCTCTCTTGTTAATCGCAGCCTTTTTCCTTCAGAAATACACAAGATACTGATCCCACATGGTTGGATGTTGGAGGGAGGAGAGGATGGGGAAAAAGGAAAGCAGCCTGCTAACCCCTATGGCTATGCAAGCACTGCTTCCCCCCCTCTTGGTTGCAAATCTGAAGCTGTTGCATTTGAAGTGTAAGCCTGCTTAGCTGGCAAAGCAACCCCCAACCCCCCCAAAAAGGTAAAAAAGACTGAGAATGTGATATCTATTTTTAAAATACAGGGCAACAGACGATGTTGTGCCTCTTTATGTGTGAAGAAAATAGTGTGAAAATGCAAAGAAACAGAGTTATTTGTGAGTATTCCTCGGTTATTAAAGTTTTTACCTCAAACTATGTTTGAAGTCCTGTAATGCCTCCTTTGGTTGTAATTGTCTAACCTTTTGATCACTATTACCCAAACACATTATATTAAATGAAAACTCCTCTCATGTTTTCAACACACGAGGTCGAGATGTGTCCCTATCACTGTGATAGATCCTATTTGTCAGAGTTTTCAATTAATAGCACACTAATCCAGTAATCATTTTACTGGATCTTAATTAATTTTGCTCTATAATTTTGTTTCTCATATCAGGCTGTGAGGATCTTTCTAAAAGAAAAAAAATGTATTCCCAGTGGAAAAGTGATTCCTGAAGCCTACCTTCATTTTTTACAATCCCATATCTTTGGTACAGTTCTGCTTGAACAGCCATACTGAAACACAGCGCAACTCATTTTTTTCACTCTAATGTACTGTTGGCACAGAGCAAATTATTCACATCCTGAATAATTATATTATTTATAATGGTTGACTGGGTTTTAGAAGACAGACACTGATAGCATTGTGCTGAAGCAGCTGCCTGCAAAGGTTTCATGTCTTTATTTAGTATATTTGTTGTCACTATTAATGTAATTCATTGTATTCTGTGTCTCTCGGGGTTTAAGGTATCTTGATCAGTACCTAAAAAGGTAATTTCTTGTACAGGCAGGATTTTTGGCATCCTCAAGATAAAAAAAACAACAAATGGTAGCAGTACTTATTCAAGGCTCCAGGCACATCCAAGAAAAATATATAAAAATATGCTTAACCCCTCATTATGAGCTAAAACCAGATCAAAGGAATATATCTGGGAAGTCTGAGGGAGAATACTGTCCGAAGAAGTAATCTACCTTATTTGTCTGTAAACCTCAACTGACAATTTTTGGTACATAAAGACATATATTAAGGCAAGTTTAGAGTTTACAGGGACCATACATCACCAGACAGGAATATGTCAGAGAGCAAAAACCACGACCAAGGCATTTTCATCATTGTGGTGCAAGTAATTTTCAAAAATGTCATAAGTGCCTGATCTCACACTGTTGAAAAGCCCTTGGAAAAAAAGTTTCTTGATCCAAATCTGCATTTCACCACCAGAAGTGTAGTGCTACTTCCTTGTACTATGATCAACATTCACTGAAAATGTCTGAGAACTTATTGAGTTATTAGTGAAAATGTGGAAAACTATCTTGCAAAGTTCATAAACCACATAACAAAAACCTTATTCTCCACCAGATTTGGATCACGGCCTAAATCAAATCATTGTAAATAGCTTTTTTTTTTCTTTTATCTCAGACATGTTTTTTTTATATACCTTGACATGTTTTGGTGGGAAAAAAATCAACGATTGGGTCACGCCTCCATAACACCAGCTGATTAGATGCGTCACACCCACCACCAGGTGACACTTTGAAGAAGGTGGAAGTTTCCGCCAAAACATGTCAAGGTAGGTGAAAAACACATGTCTGAGATTAAAGAAAAAAGGAAACTATTTCTAAAAAAACTGAAAACATAATGAACATCATTTACCTATCAAACTACTTGTGCAATGGTATTCCCTGATATGTCATGAATTACTGTTTAACTTTTAAGTTATCTTGTTAACAAACTAGCAAGCAAAATAACAAACGCCAGCAAAAACATAATCTCCTTAGTAGAAGTAGTGAAGTTATTGGCCAGCACATTGATAGAGTTGCTCAGGGCAAGTTGGCACCCTTGTGTGGCCTCTTGCAGTAACAAGACACTCTAATGCTGCGTTCACACCGGAAGCGACCCAGCTACCAAAATCGCGTCGCCCACTGGCATATCGTTGGGCATCCATAAATACCTCATTTTCGTCACCTTCACCGTTGGCCGTCGCTCGGTGACGTCATGTCAGCTCGAGTTTCCCCGCCATCATATGATAGGATGTATAAGCGGACATTATTCCAGCTGTATCCTTTTCATTCACTTATCAACCACAAAACACTGCCGCTGATGCCCTGCAGCAGCATTATCTGTTAGTTTCCCGCAGTCCGTCTAGACGGAACTAATGTCCTCACTGACTGATGTTTCCCTCACGGACATAAATTGTTCCTCTGTAGTCCAGATGAAAACCTATCTGTCACTGGCACCGTCACACAGACACACACACCGCTGATTGGCTGTTGCCAATCATCTGAAAAGATAAACTTTTTTTTTACTTTGACATCGCGCGACAAGCTATGTGGCAGTGTGAAGAGTCTTGTCACATCGTGGGAGGGTTAGCCCCGCCCCATCGTCGCTGTACATTGACTTTTCATGGAGAGTGATTGCCGAGGTAGTACAAGTAGTGCGGTGTGAACGCAGCATATGGATGCTTTTTCACCTAGAGCCTTCCTCACATGCCTCTGTTTGTTTAGACATATGTGATATCAGCAAGAAATATTCCAGAGTAAAACAGCCATCCCACGATCTCTTGAAAAGGGTGGTCTTGGCTCACTTCAAACCAGCAGAGGTTTGTTTACAGTTAAAATGCAGTTGAAGCTGCAAATTCTTCCTTGATGGCTGTAAACTGGAACAATAACAATAATCCAATTAAAAAGCATTATTCAGCTGTAACTAAGGCTTGAGTTTACTGTGTATGCTAGCATACTGAATACTGTCAAAGCTCATTTTGAGCGCTATTTAGTGCCCAGTCTCCTTGTGATTTTTATGGACACCCAGTGTGCTCCTCGTTCACAACGTCCTCTCCAATTCTGCTTGGTCCTACACGAGCAGACACTTGCCTTTCTTGTGGTATTGACCATAACTCTTTCCAGATGCTCCTCTCCAAGAAATGTAGAGGCGGTTGTGCAGGGCGAGAGAAAGTGTGCAGGGAGGGAGAAACCAAGAGGGAGAGGATGAGCTCACTTTTCATTTGTGTTGGCTATAAATAAAGAACACATGCAGGCCATCCATTTGATTCTCATATCCACAGAGCCATAAATCAGACCAGGCCAACGTCTGTACAGATACATGTACATCCTAAGCAGATGAGAAACTGAGGGAGAGAGAGATGACTGGAAATCAAGAGGAGAAAGCCCAGGTCTGGATTTTTGACAGATAAGATATTGCACCATTGATGCTATTCTTCCTTACCATCTCTTTAAAAGATGACCTGCTGGGAGGTTGTGGACTCCCACACCCCATATTTCTTTCTAGATAATTTCTGCTTACTGCTGAGCACATTTTCTGGACAGAGAAGGAGGAGACATTTCACAGATTGACTTCTGTTTGGACCTTGTGGTAGCTATGAGATAGTTGCCTGGATCTCTGTGTATTATCTGTATAGAAATGCAAATTTGAAACAAACCGGATCATCTTTCACAATTGATACAACTTCAGAATAAATGTGAGTATTATCTATACAACACAAAAACTTCAAAGAAATATGTGTATAATTTCCAATAGCACAATTGCAGAATAAATCAGAGCATCATCTGCAAAACAAAAAACTTCTTAAGAAATCAATGTATCGCCCTACAAATGTAGTGTGGTTAGACAAAGCTTTGTATCAGAGTACTCTTGCCTGGGCGTAGCGGTGGACCAGGGTCTATGAAAAAGATGCTTTACTTGGTGAGAACTTTTGGTGACATTGAGGCTGACAACAGGCTGACAGAATTATTATCCCAATTATGTATTCAATGTAACAAAATTATGGATTTCAGTGGTCACCAGAATAAGTCAATCTGTGGCTGTGAATTATTAGGTTACAGGCTGTGCACAGGTATAAAATGATTTTTATTCATTCTCTAACTGATTATGTGGGTGTTTAATATTTAAATAAATAACAAATATATGTTACTTCCATCCATGTGGCTCAACTGTCAAGACTTAACCCATGTTCCAAAGTGCCCAGGCTAGGTTACAATGTAAATAGTTGCCATTTACTGTAACCACAGTACTGTACTGTAAGCATTTGTGGATGTTGGAGTAGAGAAGCTGTTGAAAACCAAGCGAGTTCTTGTAAATGTCAATGTCAAGTTATTTACTATAATACTAAAGTATTTTCATCAGATACTGTGAAAAATATAAAAAATGAAACATAATACGGGCATAGACAAAAGTTTGCCACAAGCCGCCAGTTACCAAACTGCTGATGTTGTTCCATCATAGGCTTTCAAGCTGCATTCACACACTGACATTTCTGCTTACGGATGTTTCGAATAATGCCTAGCTGTGTCAAGCAAAGTTAGACCACTCTGAACTAAGTTAACATCAGTTTTGCAACACTGATGTTCATCGATTACATTTGAATTTGTAGTGGATTGACATCCTGATACATTTATACAACGTTCAGCTTTGCCAAGCCCAAGTCCAAGCTTGGGACAAGGTTTTAGAAGTTGAGAGCTCTACCCATTTGTTACATCTTCATTGGTGAACATTTGAAGTCAGCAGACAATTAGTTAGAGGGTTCTTGGAAAACCTCACTCCCCATGCAAATGTTTCTCTCAACTTTAGATACCTCTGCCTGTGTTGAACACAGTGTAATTGACCCTGGGAATGTACCGACAATAACATTTTGATTATTTTCCATTGTTGGTCAGCATAACTAATATTTGTTCATGTGTAAATGAGCCTTAAGGAAAACAAGCATGTGGTTCCCTCTGATGTGGCATTTTAGTGAGTTATATTTATTATGCCCCCACACCAGACATGAAGGCTGGTCCATGAAAGCAGTAAGCCAAACTGCTAAACTTAAACCCCAGATTTTACTCCCATTAAAAAAATTAACCATGACTATTAAGCAAATTTCTCAATTCTGTCAGGTACACTGAATACTTTGTGAAATTGATCAATGTTATCATGTAGAGTTTCTTTTGAAAATTAAGGGTGTGACATCCCAGCTCATTGTATTAATGAAACTTTTGCTTGTATCATCTCCAAAAGGGGGATATACTTGGAGTTTTTCTCTGTGTTATCATAATCATTATCATTAAAAGGTGTTACTTTACCTCTGGTTTGAACTTTCTCAGTACGGTTTTGATGCTTAAATTCTTCTGACAGCGGTTTTGTTAGCAGACTGCGCGAGGCATGTGGACCATGTGTTGGAAAGAGAAACCGGCCATGTCAGAATGAAGCATGACAAAGTCCAGGAAACACTGAGAGAAGGGGAAAAAGATTTAAGCCTGGACTGGGTGAAGATCTGTAGGCCGTTATTTCCTTGTGTTTGTTAGAGTTGATGTTCTCTGTGTCTCTGGTGAGCCTGAGGCCTGATAACTGAGCATACATCACTGCTCCCTCACTTTCTTTGGACTCTTCTTCTTTGTGTGTGTCTTACATTTTCCTTTTCAAAGGAATATTTCAGTGAACCATTCGTCAAATTAGACACTGTGTTACCAATGAGCGTTTGTTGGCAGGACATGTGAGGGAAGAAGAAGGGAAAGAACACCAAACAGAGGACAAGTCAAGGGTAAATATTATGACTGATGGCTTTTGGGGGGTGTATGTCTGCGTCAATTGGCACCCCATATTGCATTTAAGGTTTCAGGTATCCTTGGACCTGTTATTTTGTCCCACCACACTGCCTAGGCTTACTATTTTTGTTTCTGGAAGCATTTGTGTCTTTTAAAGGGCTTGCATTTGTATGAAAAGTGTATGTTTGGATGGTAGGCTGCCTCACTTTTCACTCCCACACGCTTAGCAGTTCACATTTTTGAGACAGAGGCGCAAAGACAGAAATGTGTAAGAGTGACAAAAAGATGGACTGAGGCTGTCAAAGTGGGAAAACATTTTTCAGGCTGTAGCTTGATAATGAACACAGACTTGCTGGTATGTACAATTCAAGAGATATTGTTGGAAACAGAAATAGAACTGTGTGAACACAATAGAGGTGTTCAGGGAAGACTATCCCTCATTCAGAGATTAAATTAGAGAGAAAGAGGGGCTAAGACATGCAGGCACGCAATGTTGCTCTCGGATATGCTCAGCAAAGACTATTCCTCTGCTATCGACACAATAATGCTGCTGTTTCAGTAGCAGGTACTATATATAGAGAGAAAAGAGGAGAGGAATGAAAGAGTATTTTTGTGAAAAAGTATTCAGCTACCTTTTTAGAAACAATTTTTAAGAAATGTAATACAGGGAATTTGTAAAAGACACATTCCAATGAAGGTGGGATGTGGCGTAAAACACAAATAAAAACAGAACACAATGTTTTGCAAATCCTTACCCAACTATATTCAACTGAATACACAACAAAGACCAGATATTTAACTTCAATCTTCAAAAAAAGCTGAGACAGGGGTGTGTTTACAACTGTGTCAAATCACTTTTCCTTTAAAAACACTCAATACGCATTTGGAAACTTGAGACAATAATTATGGAAGTTTTGTAGGTGGGATTCTTTTTGCTTGATATAAGACTTCAGTTGCTCAACAGTCTCTATTGTTGTGTTTTGTGTGACATAATATTATACACATTTTCAAAAGGAGACAGGTCTAAACGTTAAGCACAGTTACAACTAGCACTTGTAGATGTAGCGACTAACAATTAGCTTACAATAGGTTTATTCAGTGTTCCTGAACCCATATTCAAGTATTCTTTACAGAAAGATATCAGTTTTTAATGCAGTGCCCACAGGCATTCATTGTTGGTTTTTGGACTTGCCACTTACTTGCAGAAATGTATTTGGATTATCAGAATCTTTTAAAGAGTTTTTTTCAACTGTTGAAGGTGAAACTTCTAAATGCCTTGCAACTGAATGTTGAGAAACATTAACGTGTACAACTGTTAAAGTATTTGCTCTTGCAAATGTAGACAAAGTGGTCTCATCCTTGCTTGTAAACAACGGAATTTTGAGGATGCTCCTTTTATGCCTGATCATGGCGCTCACCTGTGTTTTTTTAGCTTCCTTCCTCTTTCCCCGTCTTTGGTTGTCCCAGATTTGTTGGAGTGTGTTGCAGGCATCAAATTCAAAACGAGTGAATATCTGCAAAGAAACAAAGTTTATCAGTTTGGCTATTACATATTTTACTATTATAGTATATCCAAACGATTATAGTTTAAAAACGATTTGCAAAGCATTGTTTCTTTTTTATAAATGTTTTACTTCTAATTTGTAACATGTAATCATTTCAGTCTTAAATGTAATTGGACATTTGGTTGAAGTTTAAAGAAAATCCCTTTCAGCAAATAAGATAACGTGTTCACAAAAACTGACAAATTCATACAGACAGACTACCAGAAAACATAATGCGCCTCTCTTTGGCTCCCCGTCACCCAGAGCACAGAGGCATAAAAAGAGGACAGGATGTCTGCATTGATAAAGATCGCTGTTTATCCAGAGAACAGACACATTTAAAAACAAAAGTTCCCTTTATTTATCCTATAAGACTTTAGGGGTTACTGTAAAAGCTTCTTTGATGAGATTCTGGCAGGGAATAAAATGCTGATACTGGTACTTAATGCCTTTTTATGGCCGAAAAAAGCAAATAAGACCATCATCATAAAAAACACAGATGATTTTTAGATAGTTACATGACATGCATGTCCCCCCCTGCCACAGGGCAGTCGTCGGTCAAAAACATACTTAATTTTTTGGCAGGGTTCATGAAAAATAATAAAAAACAAGGTTAAGGGCCAAAATGTGGATTTGCACAAAAATCTTCATTTACAACTTAAACAAAGCTGAAAACCTGAAGCTAATCTGTTACAACAACAAAACTCCAAAGCAAAAGACAAAACCTCCAACAAAGTAACAAATCAAAACTGACGAACAATGAAAGAAAACACCAGGAGCTAAATTCAGGCACAAATCAAAGAGGCTACAAAGTTCAACATAAAACAAACTACTAACAAGTGGAAACACTGAAAACACTGGAAACATCCGAGACTTACTCTGGGACTATCACAGGGAAGACGAGCCAGCAAAGACAAGGCTAACACAGGGACAAAAAACACTGGGGAGTAATCAGACACAGGTGAGACAATCACACAGGTGAAGGAAGCACAATCAGAAGCGACCGAGTGGAGGAGAGATGGAAACACCACATGAATCAGAGGGATTTCAAATTAAAAACAGGAAACACAAGAGGAAAAAAGAACACAAGGAAAAACATACTAAGTTACACATCTTTACCATGACATTTTTTTATGTTGGTAGAATTGTATGGCTTGAAAATACTGATGGTCAATAAAAAAACATTATGCATAACTTTTCCAAACTGATAAATGGTAATACTACTTGTTTTTTTCATTGTTTGTTCATTTGTGGTATGACAACAGCACACATCAAATACTGTACTGTAAACTGATCATGTGTTGTTTAGGTGACCTGGTCTTAAGTGTATGTTGTTTGACTGGTTTACACACAATTTAATTATACATATTAAAGGTTTTAGACTACCTTTAGTGGCCAGAGATTCAAGCTGAAAAGTTTTGCAATGAGTTTTAAGCTAATATATATAACTGAAAGAACTCAGAGTGCACAAACATCTATCAACACTTCCCTGACACCCGTAATCGAGCTGCTAATGAAAATGAGGAAAACTGCGCCATCTTGACATGTTAATAAATCCTTTAGAAAATACTGGATCACAAAATCAAGTAAGTTCTTCTTGATGCCATGACCATCAGTCCAAAAAAATGTCATCCAAATTCTTTGACTTTTTTTATCTTGCTCACAGCCAGATGAACAAACAAGGAGAAGTAAAAATACAGCCTAAACTAAGGTAAAAAAAAAGAAGTGAAGCATCATTGGCATTCATTTATTGGCATCTAACTTGCAAACTAAGGCTGGTTACATTAGAATATTGTCAGAAATGAATACTTTATTAATTAATTTGGTCAGTTTTGGTCCAACAGATTTTTCCTTAACATTGATTTCAATGTGAAGTAAATATTATTGTTACATTTTCTACATCTGTTTATTAAGTGTATAAAGGAGAACTATCCAGCAACAACAGCATTTTATTTTACTTAGCAAAAAAAGCTGACTGGATCGAACTTTAGGGTTAGGGTTAGTTAAACTACATTCAATTATGATCTAAGTTAGCTTGTTTTATCATATTATAGACAATAAAGGTCCCATGTCCTGGTGTGTTTGACTGTTTACATATTACCTTGGGTGTCTGTTAAGCAATGATTTGAATTAAGTTAAACAAAAAGTTTTTTTTTTTTTAGGGGGATGGGGGGAGATCTGCAGAGGATCAGATGCAGCTCTTTTCCTCCCCTTTGGAAACACTCAGCCTATTACTTGGTGGGGAGGCTGCAGAAGGCTGTGATAAGAAGCTCTGCACTGATTGGCTTCCCAAAGTATGTCTGATAGGAGGGGGAGGAGGGGTTATAGGCCAGCAGAGCAGACTTTCAAAACACTCAGGGGCCGTTTACATGGCGCCAAAAACGGTCAAATCTGATAAATTTTCATTGCGTTTTGGCCTTGCGTCTACAATGAAATTCGTTGAAAACTGAAACTTTTGAAAACGGGCTCCAGAGTGGAGAGATTTGAATCGGCTCTCCATTCAGCTCCATGTAAACCCATATCAGAGCGTTTCAGGGTGAAACGCCGTCGTCACCGCATGCGCAGTACTTTTTCAGATGAAGGCTGCGCGCGCACACCAGGAACAACAACAGCACCGGCCGTCCGCTGAGTAACATGTGAGCGTCTTACCGTGCTCGGTTTGTTATCCAGTCAAAACCATCCAGACAGATTTGTTGTCCAGAAAAGAAACTCCTGCGTCTCTGTGTGTCTATTCATCAGTGTTGTTTGTGAAAAGTTTTTCTTCTTCGTTCGTGTGTTGTAGCAGCACTGCCTCTCTGCAGACCTACACCGCCATCTACTGAACTGACATGCATACCACAGTGGATTAACTCGTCTCCGGGGGTCGTCGTCTGAACGCAGAAGAATTCTAAAATGCAAAGAACAAATCTTTGCGTCTTTAAGTCAGGAGTTTCCATGTAAACGTAGCCTCAGTGTGTTGGTTTGTGATGAGCAGGAAACACAGTTGTAGGTGAAGGCTGTATAGCTAGTACAGAATAAACCCCAGGAAGAAAAGAACAGCATTTCTAAGGGTACTTTTCTTTAATGAGGCATAGCGCATTTCTGTGGGAACTGAGAGTTTGGGAAAACATTTTATATTCTTGTGTTCCCCCACAACATTTAAAGCAAAATAAAAAAAAGAAGATTTTGCCTTTAAGACCAGTCAGTTGTTTGTTTCTCATGCAGTGGGTGGAGAGGACCTTGAAAAATACCTTTCAATTCAGGTCAAACCTTAAGCACAACAAACTGAACAATATCCTGAGAAAAAAGGTTGTGATTTCCAACCTTGAAGATTAAGAGAGCGGATTATAAGGTGGGAATTTTTCCCAGGGTGGCTTTGTCAACAAAAACACACCAGCATCTGGGTCGGAGGGTATTCAAGGCAGGCCAAGTCCCTATTGAATATAACACAATGGTGAGAGAGAAAATAAGTTCAATTGATGACTGCAGCCCACTATGCTACTGTCCAATATCTCCTTTCATTTCTTTCATAAAACCAGTTGTCTAACTTTTTGGAACATCTGAGTGCATTTGATATTAAGTTTAATATTTTTTTTGATACAGGTTAACTGTGTCAGTCATAAATCAGGACAGAAGAGTGAGTCAGGGTGAGGTTCATTTGAAGCAGTGCCACTGAATTGTCACACAACAGGCCTCTCAAGTTAGTGTGACACGAATCATTTAAGGTCATGTCCCAGTCAGCACTGCATTGTGCATTTTCACGCTTCAAGTGTTTAACTATTTTCCAATAAAAGTTGGATTAGTGACGAGCTGGAGTGTGAGAAAAGAAACAACAGAGTGTCATTCAAATCTGTCCCTGAAACAAAGAGAAGATACAGTTTCAATTTCAGCTCTGTCACGGTTATATAAGCCTTGTTACATGTCGGTATGAGCTTATTGCAATATGTCAGTATGTGTGTTAGAGGTGAGTGACAGGTTTACAGTTACAGTTTGAGCTGCCACAGAGCACCCTGAAGTCACCACGCAGGCCAGGAGGCTGATGCTTTATCGCCACAGGCAGCACGCTCCTCAACCACAGACCGACCACATTATGTCCAAAATATAAAACTCTCTTTTAAGAATTGAAGAACTTTGATGGGGGCATTAGAAATTACCCATTGTAGTTTATGATCAGCATCGTCTGATAAGTTAGCCAAGAGAGAAATCACAAAGCAAGCAAGGGATCAAGCAAAGAGCCACCCTCATAGGAGCTACTGCTGGCCTGCTTTTGGTTAGACAAACTTTTACCTGAGCCTGTGACCTTAAATTTTGTAGCACTGATGTGGTTAAAAGGTGTGTCTGGAAAAGCAATGTGGGGAGTGATTTTTATTCAAGATCATAACTGAAGACAAGATTTGAAAAAATGCCTTTGACACTGAGAACGACCGCAACAGCATTTCAACAATGTAAACAATAACAAAGTATAGTTACAAAGCCTCAAAGGAACGAAAATGATCCTACTGACAATGTTAAGTAAATATGTTACATAACTGCTTTTTTTGTTCCAACATTTGCATAATGAAATATTGAAGTTACAATTTTAGATTGTTACCTAACTACAATTTACAGATAAAAACATCACATAGTTGTTTTCGTAAAGCAAGTACCTTGTGTGCTATGGGAGAAGAGCTAAGGTAAAGTAACATATAAGCATAATAAAAAAGGTAAGGTTCTCAACCACCAGGCCACAGGGCTGTAGAGATACACAAATACTTAACTTACTTACCATTCTTTGAATAGGAACGACCAAGGATGTTTTATCTTGAAAAAAATAACCTGATCATCATGTGGAGCTCGACAGTACAGACTAAACACTCAAGAAAATGACTGTCACAACTGTAATGAACAGAAAAGTACAACTTGAGACGAACTCATGGTTAAAACTTTTAACACTACACTATGCAAGGTGTGTGTAACTTGAGGACACCGGCACACAAGAGCATTCAGCTTTCTGTTAATGAAGGAGTCATTTCATAAGTAAGAACTGAAAAAAATGTCCATCAATATTCAATGGGAACATCAGATCAGCTTGTATTGGTCAACAAATAATGTGATACACTCCATCAGCACTGTATGCTTCTGGTTTTTGCAGTGTTTTTCCAAGCTTAAAAGGTGTAGTGATCTAGTGAATTACCGTGTTGAGGGTTGATTTTCAGCCATTATTCGGAGTTGAACTCTGAATGTTTGTTTGTTTGTTGCTATGGTCTGTACTCTGAAAGGTAATCAACACAACCAGACTCAAAGGCAAAGTATCTCGGTAGGAGGAGGCAATGCAACCCCAGACAGTCAGATAACATGAACGCATGACTTCATTCTGTTGAGTAGTAAATTAGGAACTTGGAGGCCAATCTTGTGAAATGTCAAAATCAGTCCAGCAAGAGACTTGTTTTTCTAATAAATTGCGTCTGGAGTGACATAAGACAGTCATCTGCATAAAGATTAACATGACAACTGCTGGACAACATTGTTAAACTGTTAAAATAAACAGCAAAGAGGAGTGGACCTAATGTTGAGCTCAGAGGCACACCTTTTTGATCCATTCAAATCAAATTCAAGGGATAATTGACCCTTTGCTGATGTTTTGACTGTTTACTGATAACTCATCAGAATCAGAGAACCTCTGATTAAAACAGTCAGGTTACAAAACTAAACACTTACGTAAAAGCAGTGTCTTAATTTCATTCAGTTATGTTTAAATTATTTTGAAAGATTCACTAAGTTTTGAATTTTTTTTCATACACCGGACTGCAATTTTGTCTCCATTCTTACACTTCGGCAGATTTGAAAAATAATCAAATAAATAAAATTGAATTAAAATTGAGAAATGTTCAGTTGTTTCAAATGGGGAAAAGGCCAGCAATAACAGATTGGGTTATTCCTAGAGACAGTAACTAAGGAGGACGAGGTTTAACAGAGGATCACTATCTGAAAAAGGTGGAAAATGACAAAGGGTCAATTAAGTCTAATGAAAATGAATCAAAATAAGCCAAAAAACCTGGCCTGAAGCAGTCAGAATAAAATCAGTGTCCCTCTTAATAACCAGAGTTGTCCACTCCTGTGCTACATTATGATGATGGGTTTCAGTAGCAGCTCAGACTCACTAGTTCTCCCCTGGTGAAGGCTGAAATACATGACATTTGTTTAATACTGGACTAACACATAACAGGTTTCACATATTTTCTCTGTCTGCATGCACTGAAGGTATTTCTGATTTCCTGAGAGAGAAAAATTCAGTGAAATCCGTCTCCTGGATCCAGATGGTTCCGTGGCTACCTCCTGCTCCCTCCCTCTCTTCATCTGCCCACTCTCCACCTCTGCTCTCTTTCAAACGTCACTTTGTTTGATACGCAGGGGTGAGGGCCGGGGAGGAGCGCAGACAGAGAGTTGGCCCAGGGAGGGTTTTGCTTTATCATGGGTTTGTTTAATCCAAAAAACTCTCCTCAGACAGAAAAAGTGCCAAACTCCCCCGGATCTTGAGACATTTTCTCCCCACCCAGTTCATTGCAGTCTACAACCGGTGGGACATACTGTACATTCACACACGCCTCACAGAAGAGAACAACTGTCTTGTGGTTTTATGGTTCTGTGACAGTGAAAGTGGATCAAGAGAGAGGCCTGAGCTGGTGCTTCATTGGTGTGATTTATAGATGTTTAAGAGGCCAGGGACGAATATTAGTGTTGAAGGTCTTTGAGACTATGTCCACATGTAGGCAGGTATGTTTAAAACCAGAGTTTCTCTCAGTTTTAAAAAATAAACCTGTGTGAGTCATTAAAAGCATCCCTAGCTACACAAAACCACATAAAGAGGTTGTTAAATCAAATCAAATCAAACTTCATTTATAAGGTACTTTTCATACTTAAAAGCAACACAAAGTGCCTCACAGAGGCTAAAAACAACATAAAAACAGAAAACCCAGCAATCCCCCTCCCACAAATACAGAGACATATCCAGACACGCACTCGCAGACATCAACATACGCACACACGCACCCACGCCCACACACACATACCCACACACATTCATACGAACTGTCATAAAAGAGAGAAAGAGAGACATGGCTGTGCACCGAAGACTGAGGTAAGGAATAAGCTACCTTTAGGGGCCATCAACACTGAGGAGGGCTCCCGGCCCACGAGGAGTGCAGCCGGAGACTTACCCGCCCCGCGCAGACACGGGGCCCCACACCTTAGCGCAAGGGCTTCCGGCCATCTAGGTGGAGCCGTCCCCCGGCAGCAGCCTCACAAGTGGACCAGGAGCAGCTCCCAGTGTGGAGAGCCCCCATGAGGAAGCACTGGAGCTTAAAACCAAAAGCTGTTTATTACCTTGTCAAGATGTTTGTGATATGCAACCTTTTTTATTTTCTATGCCAGTGCAGTTTCATTTTTAATCCAACCACAAGTCTGACCAGTGTTATGTATAGTTTGTGTCAATATTAATTAGAGTTATCAGGCATACTGAGTAATTATTTCTTTATTGACACTTCAATTTGAGACAAATCTGTCTGTTGAAAACTCCATGAGGTTTCTAGAGATGTACGCAAAAGAATGGGATGAGTATGAAACCCGACAAACTTTGACCTTTTTCCTTTGAAAGGTTGGTCCATGAGTCAGACCTGATGTTTGAGCATATTATATTGAATAATCTCTCAAGTTTATCTTTAGATATTATACTTTTAAGCAAGGATGAACACAGCCAACTTTCCCCATCAACTTAAAAATTAAATAATTTAACGTTGAGTCGAGGTGGATGTTAGACCTACATTTGAAGTCATCTCTTGATGCTTTTGAGAGATATGCCAACTATTAGAGCATGATAATGAGGCAAAGAGAGTATTAAGCTTGACAAAGATCTATTATAGTATACTTTATATTTAACATTCACACAAATGGATCTGGCAGACTGATGGATGTACATACTGACAGACAACCTGAGAATCTAAAATGTGGAGCTGCTGCGAAGTAAATGATGCCTTGAATATAGCACCAAACCCTGGCTTACAGCAATAGCCATTCTGCTTTATTTCTGTTCTCACTGTGAGCACAGTTGAGGCGAGCAGTGGTTTGTCGCTGTGTGTTGTTTGTAATTGAATCCTTCCACATCTCTCTGGAAAGCCATTAATCATTCACCTAATTGAGTCACGGACCAGTAATTAGCAGTGATTGGGAGCATGATGGTTGGAGTGATTCCCTTTGATTCAACGTTCTTTAGCTGCACATCCACAGCGCCCCCTGTAGATGTTGACAGCTCCCCTGGCACATTCGTTCCCCACAGTGATCAAAGCCTAGAACCTGAGCCTTTGACACATACAACCTCATTTGTTCTTCAGAGGCAAAGCTCCCACGCACGTGCCTCCATGATCCACACATGACCACATGTGGCCCGCTGGACATAAATACTGACCAAGATCCCTTTAAAAAACATAAGAAATAAAATAAAGACATGATGTTTCACAATGCCCTAGGACTAAAGCTCAATTAAAAGATATTAGCCAATGTACATGACAGAAAAAGAATACTCTGGTAGCAGAATACACTTGTCTAATTCTAATTAAAAGATAAAAAATTAATAAGATTAGACTCTTCATTTAGCAAAGCTCAGTGGCTACAAGATTAAGTGTGGACCTGTTTTTCTGAAGTAGGAACTGGCATAGGGTAAAGCCAAGCATGATCATAAAAAAGAGAAGGTGGAATTTAACTCGCTTCTTCATTTTTTTTCTTCTTGTTTTTTTTAACAGATCTCCAAAAAGTGAATGCAATAATAGTGCAACAAGATATTCTCATATTAAAATAAATTATTCATTTTAATTAATCAAAATGTCTTCAATATATACAGCGATCACTTCTCTGACAACTAAGGCTGAAATCAAACAGGCTTCCACATTTATAGGTCATAAAAATACAGAGGATAGGAGATATTAAACAAACACAAATTAGCTGTCTTATTTGCTTTTGGTCAAACAGTCAACATCACATGTCCTGTGATGTTCCTATTATCCAATAACATGTTGAAAATAGGTTGGTAAAACAACTTATCGGGCCCTACCATAACCCAAAGCTGCATATGCAAACCATTCTGCATTGTGTCTGCTTTGTATGTTGAATTATATGAAAACTGGAACAAGTTTCAGCCAAAATCCTGAATATCCAAAATAAAGACAAATATGTGCAGCCTTTATAAAGGCTTATCATGTTGGATAACTTTAAATGTATGTTTTTTTTTTTTTTATTTGACGTATTGGTGGCACAGTAAGTAATTATTCACTTTATTTTTATTGTCAGTTTCTATGTTCATTCTTCCCATGCTGTCTGCCAGAACAAGGGCACTCAATTTAAAGCCATTGTACTGTATAGTACACAAGTTTGCCTTTATATTAACAGTTTGTGCTACCCTGAGCAAATGGCAACAAAATATATAAACATAGTATTAACAAATATATACAATAAAGATACCAAATGTACATAAGCTTGCATTACACACAAATTGAATACTCATAAAATATCTCATGCTGCCACTCATGTCCGGTTGGATCATTGATACAGGGCTTGGATAATGGTTAAAGCTGGATCACCTTAATCCCCCACCTATGCAGGAAAAGGTGAGTTGATGACAACAAGGTCATTTCCATTCACTGATGAGGAGAGCTTGTCGTAGGCAATCAAGGAGCATAAAGAGCTTGATTTTACTATATTGTGATTTCCGATTTAACTTTTCATGTGCCACATGACTTGGTTAGGTCACTTGTAAGAAAAACTGTTTTGTAAGAAAAATGCTGTTGTGTTTTCTGGTCAGACTATCCCAGAATATAAATGGCATCCTTAAAATAAGGTACAGCAAAAAAAAATAATTAAAAAAAAAAACTGTATTCAGAAGACTCCCTCTGAATGTATGTGACCTTGCTTGAAGTTAATCTCAGTTTGCTGGTAGCTGCAGTGAGTGTTGGCAAACAAGTATTCACCAGAAGATAAATGGTAAACTCACAAACACACACTCACACACACAGACCCACACAGACGCAGAAGGGTAATCTGGAAGTTGACCTGGTGAGCACTGCTCGGCTAGATAAAGAAGATTATCCACATTGTGGTTAGCTTGGGCCTATAGGTTTAGAGTCTGTGTGTACATGTGTGTGTGTACGTGTGTGTGTGCGCTTATTTTCTGCTTCAGTGTGTTTGCTCATGGTTTGTCTGCGTCCCATGTGGTGCTGTTTGTTTGTGTACATGTTTGTGAGTTGTAGCATTTTGAGCAACAGAGATGAGGGATTATCTGGATTTTCCCAGTGGGATTTTCAGCAGGGAAGCGGAGAAATACCACTAAGTCTAGTTCACCCCTTGACCTCCAGTGCCAAAGGCTGACACATCCTGGCTCTTGACAGCTACTTTACCGGTCTCATCTTAAGATTTAATAAAGAAAAAAGACTTTCCCTGGAATAAATGAGAGTGAAGTTAAGGGTTTAAGCAAATTCTGTTCTGGTGTTCTGCTTTAGAATAAAAAAATCATCATCAATATCAGCATTATGATGGATGTTATACTGTAAATAATTTTTAATTTACTGCATTTAAAGAAATGTATGATACTAAGTGCACATTTCCCTTATTGTTCTGCTGTGATGTCAAAACTGCATGTTAAAATCTCGCAAGTGATTTGAAAATTTTGCTAGTAGCACCATTTGCATGCAGGAGGTAGGCTTCTAGAACAACAAAAAAAACTTATTTGTGGCTGTTACAGTGAGAAGAGCTAAGACTGTGAAGGTTTAAAGGGTCTGTTTATGTCTTATTTAAAACCTTTTAACCTGGCAGGGTAGATAAACATGAGTGTTGCCTCTTCAGATGCTTTCACACTAGGAGTGTCAAAAAGAATATAATCAATGCATTGTTATGAGGACTAAGATGAAGATGCACTGATGCATAGACAGTCAATGATTGCTGGTAGACTGCAGGGTCAGTTTTGTTTCTGAGGAATAAAAGGGAAAAAGATGACGCTTGTGAAATTTAGTTTTTCTGCAGTTGATCTCGAAAGCCATTTCTAAACAAAATAAAAAAAGTAAGTTCAATTTTAACTGACTCTTGTATTTTTACCTCCGCCAAGGAGGTTATGTTTTCAGGAGAGTTTGTTTGTCCGTCCATCCATCTGTGAACAAAATAAATCAAAAAGTAATGGATGGATTTGGATGACATTTTCAGGAAATGTTCAGCATGGGAAAAGGAAGAACTGATTTGATTTTTATGTTGATCCGGATCAGCGTCTGGCCGCCATGACGAAAAATGTGATTTTTGTGAGTTACTACTGAACAAAAATAGATATCATTGTGAATCCCATTGATAATGTTATGTTTTCATGGTCAAGGAATCTAAATATTTTGATTAAATAAAGGTAGGACTAATATTTATGGTGAAAATCACAATATGGGTGAGGACTGTGGCGCTGGCGGAGGTCTGCGCTCTCCAAGTGCTTTTCTAGTAATTGAAAAGTAGCCTAGTACAGCAATATGGAAATCAAGGAGAAAACTCACTGCGTTGCATGGTGACGTTTAATTTACTTGTTAACTTGGTAACAGTATTTGAATCGTCAGGGCAGTGTCACACCATACTTATTTGGTGTGGTTGAAGCAAACTGTTTTGCTTGCCAAGTGTGGTTCATTTAGATTGTAATGAGAGCCGCAAGTGAGACTCTGGAAATCTTCAGTCCAAACTGACAGCAGAAAGCAATGCACATTTTGAAATGAGAAAAAAAAGTCAGGTTGCTGTCAATATGACAACTTTTCGTATCAAGTGACATTAGTCTATATTATACGCCTGAGAAAAAATATGAGTTTAAACATTGTTTGGAATAATTTATTTTCCCTTAAAAAAAAACATTGGAAAGCCTTATTCGTCACCTTCTACAGCCAGGAAGGATTGTGCATTCGTAGATTAAGCAGCAAAATGAACCATGTGGGCGGTGCCTAAAAATGTGTCAAAATCCTGCAAAGTGAAAGCTGATATTCCAGTAGAGTGGCAGCACATTTTTGTGACAGCCTTTGTTTAAAAAGTTAAAGACAAACTGGGCATCCCAGGAAGGTGACACTCCACAGAGACTGGTTCCTCACCTTTTGCGTCGCTGAGGAACCTTTACCTTTCTTTCAGGGAAGAGGTGATTTGCCCTTTTTTGGGACGAGGCACTACCCACACTTTTTGCTGTGTTGCTCATTCCATGAATGCACAGTTGTCGAATTGTTCCTCATTGATGTAACACGTAAGGTCAATTCACTGCCATCTGAAAGACAGATGGATTCTTGTGGTGCATGATTTGGTATCTTGTGAGTTCCAGGAATCCTGCACCATTTAGGTCAGTGTAAATTTACATAAAACTCAACACTGACCTGAAGTGGGTTTTTAAAATGACTCCCAATTATTGGTTTTCTTTTTTTTATTATTATTATTTTTTTCGGTTACCTTGCATTTTTCTCCTACTCTTCCATTCTGATGTTGATCCTTCAAAGGGTGTGAATTTTTTTTCTTTTTTATCAAACCTGTCATTTATGACATTACAGTTGCTCTTTATTACTCTTGAAAGAATCACAATTTTCATCCGTAGTGTTACAATGTGCAATGTGGAGGTTACAGGAAGGATGACCTGTAAAGCAGACAGTCAGCAGGGCAGCTCTAAAAATGCAGGGATGGATAGATGTATTCAAAACCAGCAGAATGGTAATTTGTCATTTTATTTTGTCTTTATCTTGATAGTATCTACATTGTAACCAACATCACTGCTGCCCATCATACTAGAACCATGGCTTTGTTGCATACATCCAAATTGATAAATTAAGGGAAAATAGCCTACAGAGTGCAGATATGTATTAACACCACAACCAAAGTAGAATTCATCGGTTAACAATCAACATGCCAACAAGCTCTCTGGAAAACAAGAGTTGGCATGATAACAAATTGGGCAAAGCTAGCTGTCTGAGTGCAGAGCATGAAGAGTGCACATCTACATCTAACAGGACTACTGAGCCCAGTCCACCTGTTGTGTAATGGTGGTCATTCAGTCTGAATTCACAGTTTGTGAGATTTTGTGATTAGGTTTGACTTATAGGCCAAACAGGTCTGATGCCCTTGCCTGAAGGTGATTATAAATGACTGATTAAAATGTTTGAGATAGAGGATGACCTCAATGACCCCTTCCATGCCTGAGTTTTTGCTTTGACAACAATCAAAGCCACATTTTGCTTGGCCTGCTGGTACGTGTCAGCTGCCTCCAGAGTCCCACTGACCAAAAGGACCTGATAGGACTCCTTCTTATGACACAGCTCCAACTGACCGCTTCAGCAACAGAGGCATGGAGAAAGGAAATGCTTGTGTAGTGTGTGGGTAAAACTATTATTATTTTACTTGTGACAGCGCCACCTGGGGGAATTTCACCCCCAGGAAATCCTACAATAAAGTGGACAATTGATAACAAGTTCACACAACTTTGTAAATATGGGCAGAGATGGTTCGCACAGAAAGATGAATTTTATTAACAAAAACACTATTAAAATTATAACATACAAGAGCAATATTCCCCCCAAAAATGACCCAAATCTAGAATTAATCAAACTAAATGCAGACACATTTAACAGTGGTACATCACACCAAAAGTGACTTGCCCACAGAAATCGCATCACATGTCCATAAATACCTCATTTTCGTCACCATTGCCATTGGCCTTTTGCTCGGTGATGTCACGTCCGCTTGAGTTTCACCTCGATCATATCTTGTATCATATAATAGAATGCATAAGCTGACATTATTCCAACTGTATCCTTTTCACTCACCTACCAACCACAAAACACTGCAGCTGATGGTCCTGCAGCAGCATCGTCCGTTTCAATCTGTCTGTTTTCTGCAGCCTGTCAACTAATGTCCCACTGACTAATGTTTCCCACACGGACATGGATTGTTACTCTGTAGTCTGGATGAAAAACTGTCTGTCACGGTAGAATCACATGCACACACCGCTGATTGGCTGTTGCCGCACGGCCACACATGACATCGCCTGCAGCAATCGTATTGCGGGACGGTTATCCCTGCCCCATCCCGGCTGTACATTGACTTTGCATGGAGAGTGATCGCCTCAGACGCTCAAGTCGCTTTTGGTGTGTAGGCACCTTTAGGCTAACCATACGGGGGGGTGGGGGACTAATAGAAATTTTAAAAAATACTAAATTAATAAATAATAAATATCCAAAAAGGGTGGTATTAATCTAATCTCTTCTGCCTCAGGGACCAGGAAGCGCTAAATGCTAACTCGCTTCCTCATTTTCAGATGAGTGCTTTTATTCTCCTTGCTAACACAATACTACAAGAACATTTTGAGGGGTTTTTAATCCAACTTTGACCAAATGTTTTGCAAAAGAACATCAGGATCAACTCTATCGGTGCTTGTTAATGCAAAAACTAATATGCTGGGGTTTTTTTTTCCGTTTTTTTTTATTCTACTGTCCACTCTGTCTCGAGGATGAAATGAACACAATTTGAAGGTCGAAGATCAAGGTAACCAAGTCCCATGTTCATCTTTTTCTTATGAACTCAATGTCACAAGAACCTTTTAACAGATTTGATCAAACTTTGCCCAAATCCACTCTTTGACATTGAGTGGAACTATGCAGTTCCCCAGCTTTTCTTCATGATCCCTCCCTGAGACGAGCGAGACATCCACAGTCTGAAGCATTCTGGTTAGAGGAGGAAGTGGAATAAGTCCTGGGCTTTATTAAGAAGACTCTCAGATTGATTTCCTGTCAGCGAGCATCCATGCTGATGAGATCGATCCAGACAGGATGGAGGTAGAATCAGAGGAAGCAGGAGAACAGGTTGTGAGATCTTTCTGTTCCCGAGCTTGACTCCTGTTGCCTTCAAGTCCGGACAGGCTGATCGGAGAGGAGCTGTCCTCTTCCAGAGTAATTAAGACATTACTGGGAGGTCTTTCTATCCATATTTGATGAACACCCAAGCCACAATTAGGATGAGCTCCACAGTGGCGGCTGTGGAAGTCTGATTGATAGTTCCCACACAGAGAGCCTGGTGATGAGGGGAGGGTCAGTGAGCTGTTGGCTTCCTCTGCTGAATAACCTTTAACCTCTGCCTATGGTCAGAGCTTCCCCACTGGGATCTGAATATGGATGGTCTACATCTGCTTGTTAATGAATTAAAAGAGCAATTTAGGTCTTCTGAGATCCCGCAGGAGTTGATTTCATCTCCTTAACGATTTGCCCCATGAACCCAGCTCAGTTCGACCATCAGGGAAGCTTATTAACAATGACTTGTAGTGAAGGGTGTTAGCGTTTGCTGGGGGAAATGGCTGATGTTGGATTAGCCTAATTGTACCCATGAAACTGTGGGCCTACAATAAGGAGGCAAATTATGTTTTCTTTGGCATTTGACCTCAAGATTCCAAGTTTGTTTTAAACAAAAGTACTGACAGTAATTACTGTATATGTAATGTATCTCGTTATTTGAATTTCTTTTTTTTTGTATGTTTGAGATTTCCTGAGTCAGTTATTAACATTAAGTCCAAATGTATGTGTATACCTTTTTTTTACTTTTTTTATATATGACCATATACTTGAGTTACTTTTAGTTTGGCATGATGCCTTTTGATTTTTACGCCTGCAGCCCTCAGAGCTATATATTACAACCAGAGTTGTCTACAGAAATTGTTGGCCCATGAAAAGACATCACTGTGGGCTCCTTGCACTCTCAGGTTACTTTTGTCATGTGAGCATTTATCAGTCATTTTTTAGATAGAAAGGTAAAGGATAGTTCTCATATAAAAAAAAAACATTTTCTCTGTTGTGATGGATGACAACAGTTGATAGATTTTACTGCAATGTGATCAATGAAGACCACAGTTAAACTTATAGAAGATTTCAGGGAAAGCATTCTGGGAGAACAAGCAGCATAAAACAGAAGAGCGTTGTCATTTCAAATGTTTTTCTTCATCTACATCTTTCTGGTATCACTGAATTAAGTTAAAATCCATACAGACTAAATAACAATAGGGGTTACACTATATCTAATAACAGAGGATGTCAGATAGTCTTAGCTGAGAACAACATTGAAAATGGAGTCTTTAATTCAGTTTTCAAACAACAATCAAACTACAGTAAATATATAGTAAAATAATTTAATTAGGGGGCTACCATGATGTCTCAGCATTCGTCATGATTGATGTTTTATAACCTTTTAAATGAAAGTAAAAACCTTTTGTCAAATTTGCTGAGACTGAAACAGAAATAAGTGGTGCTGTTAATCGGCTTTAGTCTCAGTTCTGACATTTTGGTTCAGAGTATTAAAATTCTTTGTTATGTTAAAAGATAACAATGAGTGTCTTACTCAGGTTGAAACCTTATATCTGTTTTTAAATTTCATCTCTTGCTGACCTGTGAGACAATGAACGATTGTAACAATCCAGAAGAAGCAGCTTACAATGGCAATAATCAGAAACATCAATGTACTAAAGGACTGTGAGTCGTCTTTGACACATCTTCCATCATTTTTCAATTGAAAGTCTGAGGTAATTAAAATAATTTTAAATTTAGTACATGCAGCTCACCACGGTAGAGCAGTAACCACGTTTTTGAATGCCCATGGATTGTGGGTAATGCGGCTCAGCCCCCCGAAATTTCAATAAATCATATTTCTTAAAATGGGTTTGACAAAATACAGGCCATGTCTCTAAAACGATTGATTCACAGTTCTTATGCTTTGGATAGTTAGGACATCTTGACTAAAAATCAAACAAACAGGGGCAGCACAGATGGTGAGATGCTTTGGCTAATGGTGAGGACAACAAGGCGTGAGCTTCAAGTCCTGTTTATGTCTTTCTTCAGGTTTTTTACCTCCGCCAAGGAGGTTGTGTTTTCGGAGAGTTTGTTTGTTTGTCTGTCTGTGAACAAAATAACTCAAAAAGTTATGGATGGATTCTGATTAAATTTTCAGGAAATGTTCAGCATGGGAAAAAGAAGAAGTGATTCAATTTTGGTGTTGATCCGGATCACCGTCTGGATCCAGGAATTGTTCAAAGGATTCTTTATCATTGGGAGATAGGGAACTGTGCTGCTTGGCGGAGGTCTGCCCTCTCCAAGTGCTTTTCTAGTTTTAATATATCATGATGGATGCATGAAAACTCTAGGGTTTAGTAAATCTCCCAAATGAAGCTCAAAAAGGATAAGAGATTTATTTTGCTGGTGCTTGTGAGGGACACATGAAAATCATATGATACACCTTTAGAGCATATGCAGTTGAAATTACCAAACACACACACACTGAACACAAACCTCACCTCTGCCACTCGGTATTAATACCTGTTCAAAATGAAATGGAAGAAGTACTTTGTATGCCTTTGCAGGACTGCTAAAATTCCTCTTTAATAGAGATGAAACGCAGCCCTTTGGTTCTTGTATTTAAAAACTTTGCACTCGCAGAGCCTCTCAGGCCTCACTTCATTTCCTGATAATGATAATTGAAAGATGGGGGAGGAAGGACTAAATTACAGAGCTGGATTAACAAAAAGCCCATGCCGGGTGTTAAATTCACTCTCGTTACACTCGCGCAACAGCAGTTCACGGCACCGAGGCCTCTGGTTATGGCACACTGACTCGATTACCACCCTCTTAATCAAATTCTTCCTCCTCAATTGCATTTGCAGCGGTTTAAAAATGTGTTTCTCTACTCGCACTATTAAAAGTCTCCCCTCAGGTCAGGATATGCTTCAGCTCAGGAACAAAAAAAGCTTCAGCTTTTGAAGCCAAAGTAGATACTTTAATATTCGTATGCTGCCTATAAGCTCAAAAAAGACTTTTCTAGTATGTTACTACTTCATGATGACTTAAATTGACTTAAATTTGTGATTTTCAGCTCTCCATGCACTTAATGTGAGGCTTACATAATTGGCACAACTGTAGACAGTTTGTCACTTTAGCTTAGTAGAAAAAGATTCTTCTGAGTACACTCACCAGAAGTTTTACCACCACAGCAACTTGCCTGAACCACTGATACACAGCAGGATGAATCCAAAAACAATTCTTATTGTACGGGCATTTCGTCCATACAGAATTAACATTTTTGAAATCGTGACCCAGAAAAAATAAATCTCAAAATGCTGCCATGCTTTGCATATATTAAGAAAACGATGATCTCATAGCCCCAACCTCTACATTAAACCATGCACCAACCTAAACAATGACAGAAACAGTGGCCAAATAAAGTGTTTTGTTCATGCTGCAGAAGCTACTGAGCTAGTTATGCTCCTCTACAACCATCAGGAGATGTAGATGTAGAGAACAGCACACAACACATGTTCTTGAACCCATCTTCTTGCTTTGTTTACATTACACATGTTTAATGCACATGATCCATGTCTTCCCTGGCTTCGGTTAATGTCTTCAGGATGGTTACAGCGCTACTGACTGGCCTGGCGTATATATTACAGGCTTTTCAGTGTTTTTGTGAGAACAGACATTTGTTGAAACAACGGCGGAAAACTTTCTCAAAACAAAATGGGTCATTTTTGTCTATGTGGACCAGGCTTAATTTGCTGTTCAGCTTAATTGGCTGTTCTCAACTGACAGGAGTGTCACCAGCAACTATCTTCTGCTGTTGGACCCCATCTGCTTCAACATTTGTCGTGTTGAATCGGCAATGATTTCCTACATAACAGTTTTTTAATGAGTGGCTATTTCAATTACCTTTCAATCATATCAAACCTCTCTGGTCATCCTCCCATTAGCTCTGGTATCAACAAAGCATGTCTGCCTGTAAAGCTTTCATCCACTGGATATTTTCTCCTTTTTGGGTCATTCTCTATAAAGCCTGGAGATGGTTGCACTGAAATATCTCAGCTGATGAACAGGTCCTGAAATACTCAAACCAGTTTAGCACCATCCAAAATGTCACATTGAAAATCCTTTTTGTTCCCCATAGTCATGCTTATGCTGCGTTCCAGGCAACCCGTAACTTGAAAATTTCCAAGTTGAAATCTCCGACCTGAATGCGTTCCAGGCAAATTACGACTTTGGTTTGAGTGCAAGGAATTCTGGTATGTAAATTAACCAACATGGCAGGCTTTATAAGATTTATGCTTTGTCAACTAGCTCTTTTGAGAGAAACAGAAGCAGGGGTTACAGAAGTTAATACTTGACAGTGTTTGTCATCATTAAGAGGCTGCCATATTGTTTAGGCAGTGTGACGTTACAAGTCACAACTCCGAGTACATCGATCTGGTACGAGTTCACAGGTCGGAAGTTATGAGTTCGACTGCTGTTCCAGTGCACTTTCACGAGTTACAGGTGGGAAAAACAGGAGTTATGGGTTGCCTGGAACGCAGCATTAGTTTGAACTTCAGCAGGTCATCTTGACCATGTCTTCATGCCTAAATGCATTTAGTTGCAACTGGATTGGCTTATTAGCTACTGTATTTGAGTAAAGAAGCAGCTGAAAAAATTTATTAGGTTTGGAAAAACAAAACTTGTGTCCATGGGTCTGTGGGACACAAGATGGTATTTACAAGTGAGCTGAGCAATAAATAATAATGCACAGTGGTACAGGATTTACACCAACAACATATTTGCATGATACGTGACCCTTACGAGTACCTAATAAAGTAACTGGTTAGTATACACTAGCCATAATAATGTAACTCAAGACACTGACAATAATTAAAATCAACAACACAGCCTATTGCAATCCTCGTTGATAAAGGAGATTACATCCCGTAGCAGCCATAGTATAGGAGGGAGGGAACAGAGCATATGCTCTTAAAACAACTGATTTTATTATTCAGCCAGTTCTTTTTACTTTCAGAGCAGGAGTTTCATATCAGAGATGATGCATGCTTTGTTTATATGATATCATCATCTATCTTAAAGATAGCAAAGCTGAGGTAAGAAGACCCAGAGGAGCTACAGATAAAGTCAAGATTGTTTTTCTATGAACCAGTGACTCTTGAAGCTTATTTATCTAATGTTTACTCTACCCCATGGTTTTCTGAGTGGGTTCACAGCAACTCTATGTTTTTTGTATATTGTTTCTGAGGTTGTTTCTTTTTTTCAATTAATCAAATAGCCAGCTAAGCTAACAGCCTGCATGCCTTGGCCAGGACACTCTGTAAATGGGATTCTTGATTTCAGTAAAGTTTTCCTGGTTAAACAAAGCAGAAAGATGAATCACTGTTAAACTTGGAGCAGAGAGGAGGCCAAATGTCTGAACATTTATACAGATGAGCATATTCATCAATGTTTGATATGAAAGGGATATGAAAGCTGACAAATTCAGTGCATGAAAAAGAGGGGCTTTGTGTCTACTACCCAGGACACCAGATAACATAATAAATATTTACACTGCAACACACGTGGAGAATCCAACAGCATTATGTCAAAGACAGCAGCTTTGTTAAAGTAGAGGATCAAGTGATGAAAAAGATACATTTCAACAAGCTGGTCTGTACTCTGGGAAACAAGTTTTGACTCATTTTTAAACTTTCACAAAAGTGGAAAAAAGCCTATTTTAGGCAGGCAGGAAATCTTGAGAGCAGAACCAGACTCATGTTGAACAGCCGTATGCCAAACTGCACTCAGGGTGAGAGTGGATAGAGAGAAATGCAAAAAGAGAGTGAGGAAGGCAGGGGCAAAGGGACTACATTAAGACTTTGTTATGGCCTGCTCAAATTATAAATCTGTCCTAATTTTACTCTATGTAAGGTTATGAAGGTAGTGATTTTGCTTGTCTCAACAGTAATAACATGGGTAGAGAAACTGCTATTAGAAATTGCTATTAGAAATTGACTATTGCTGTACAATCATGTTGTTTCCTAATGTGGTTTATGGAGAATGTAGTTGGAGTAAGGTGGGTCTATAGTAGAAGGTCATTCGTGACCATGTCAGTGATACATATGTGTAACATTTGCATGAACTAGTGTGCTTGCAGATGTGTTGCAGCAGATGTTGCTAAACTGTTGCTGTTTTAAGTGTTAATAACTGGACTATTAACATACCAACAAATACTGCATATAACCTCTTCACTATGATGCTGCTGCTTTCAAAACGGTACAAACACTGTCAACTTTTAGGACAAGACCTGGTGCTACTTTGTATTTGGAAGATGACTGTAGAGTGGTGACCAATGACCCCCTGCATCTGTGGTTGCTGTGGTAGTGATACGTAGATGTTGAAACCAACATGAGTATTCATTATTGCTTTAAAAAATGGAATTTTATAAAGATGATCAAAAATGCACCTCATATTGAAACATAAGCAAAAAAATACGCCCTTAAAAACCCTGCTAACACCAGCTACAAGTTGAAGCATAACACAAGTTAGACTTGTGTTTGGAACATATATGAAATTGAATTAGCTTTTATTAATGGAAATCGCAAAAAAAAAAGAAAAAAGCACACAACAGACAAACTTATGGTGAGGCAGCTTTTTACTACTATGGCCCCCGCTTATGGAACAGCCTATCTGAAGACCTGAAGGCTGCACCTAATGTTAATGTCTTTAAAAACAAACTCAAAACCTACCTTTTTAGTCAAGCTTTTACCTGAATTACCTTTTAGTGTTTTTATTTGTTCTAATTACAGGCCACTTTTTATTATTTTATCTTATTTTTTATCTTTTCTTCTTAGATCTATTTTTCCTTATTTTATTTTCTAGTTTTCCTATCTTATTCTTCATTTATTATTATTATTATTATTATTATTATTATTATTATTATTATTATTATTATTATTATGTATATTTTAACTTAATTTCAAGTCATTATTTATTCTTCTTATTTTTTAAAAATTCATTTTCTCATTTTATTCCATGATATATTTAATTTTATACTTTTAACCTAACCTCCAGTGTTTTCTCATTTTTAAACCTTCAAGATGGCGTTTCCTCAGTACGTACTGGGTACAGCAGTGTGTTTTATTATTGTCTTTTATTTATGATGCTTTTTATCGACACTGTGTATGGATTGCTGTGTGGGTGGGTTCAGGGGCTGGGTGGAGTGGGTTTGGGTTATAAGTCCTTCATTTAATTCATTTGTCTGTTTGTAAAGAACTTTCTGCTACATTTTTTTTGTATGAAAAGTGCTATAGAAATACATTTTGATTGATTGATTGATCTTAACACGGTAGTAAACAGTGAACAACAGTGTCGACAGTCTGGCCACCCCTTATCTGTCAAAAAAACATTTTTAGGTGGATGTCAGCACTTTGTGACAAAGTGCAGTTGTATTTGAACGCCATACACCAAACCGGATATTTCATGTTGAGAATTACATTTAATTTTTAAACTAAATGTAATGAATAACTTTGAACATATCAATCTGTATAGCTGCACCACGGATCAATGTAAAAGCCTAATGAATCTCAAAATCTTAAAAGATACATTATTAGTCATCAAATCACTACCATTTTGCAATTTCCAGGAATATAAGGACCATATCATTTTATTCAGACGTCAGGTTTTGAAGAGGTGATATTAAAACTGAATTGGCACATTTCACCATAAACCATAAACAGCATACACATGTGTTATTGTGATAAACTAATGAAGCTGTTCTGCCGTTAGAGAAAATGTCCATGCAGTGAGTAAATTCTGATCGTAAAATTCCTCTGCACCTGCACAGTCTATGAGCTGTGACCACTGTGTCCCTGTCAGCCATCATCGGTGCAGAGCGGGCCTTCTGTAAATGTGCTCTGGATGTCTGCCATGTCATGCATGTGACAACATTAAGGGAACCTGCAGGGAGTTGCTCTTGCTAAGTGTTACTGCTTTGTCGTGGTGCTTGTATGCTCACTGACCTGAACCAAAGGGTCTCGCTCAGAAGAAAGAGAACTCGGTGTGGACGCCCACTTCAGACACCCACGGGGCTTCTGCAGCGCTGTCACATAAAACACAGAACACAAAACATGTCTGTTACAGAACCTGGACCTCATTACAGCCACCACTTCACTGACATTAATGCCATATCCAAAAAATTCGGAATGAATCATCACTGGCAATGGAAAAATGAACAACAATAATTTCATCAAGAAAGAGGTGGTATAACTAATGGATGTAGTTTTTACTATATATGTCTTCTGATAAGAGTTTGCTAATTACCTCATGGCCAAAGTTGCAACTTTACCATCCAAGAATGTTAAATTGTTTTGAAATAGATATATAAAAAAATCTTCCAGTTGAAACATGCGTATGGTTTTGTTTTAAAAAGTTATAGCATGGATCAAAAGTTTAAAAAGTAATAAAATAAGAATAAAAATTAAGAAAAGATGTTAAAAAAGAATTTGATTATAAATCCATGTGTTATTTATTTATTTTTAAGTCAGAATTAGTTTTAATAGGCCTGTTTTGTGCATCATCTCATTACTTTGAGACCAAAGTCAAGTCATAAAACACATCATAAATAAATTGATAGGAACATTGATGTGATGCTGGGTAAAAGATATGCATTTTTAGTAAAATTGATATGTAGAGATGAGAAAAAAAGTTAAACCTAAGTTTGGTTCTCAATTTAAAAAAATGCTTTGATAATAAAACAAGTATTTAGTTGAAACTGACCCTCAAATAATGTCATAAAAGGAAAATTATTACAAATAAAGATAAAATATGTTTTAAAGACTAATAAGAGATGTTAAAAATGTGAAAAAAATGATTAAGCAGTAAAAGTCCTTAAAAGCCCTATGTCCTGCAAAATCAGTTTTCTTAACTTTAAACTTATAGCTTTAATCTGAGATGCCAGACGGACAGTTCCATATATCCACCACAGAAATATTTCACTTGTCCATCTGGGAATGAGCAGTTTGTAAATGTTTTCATGGGCAGAACCTTCAAAAACAACAGCAGCTGGTGATTGGATGAACCTTCTGCTCGTCATACTCATCACAGACCAATCATATCAAGCCAGAGCATGACGCAGCAGCAAGACCCTGTTAGCTTAAACCATGTGTCGCTCCTCTTACATTAAAGCATACCACACAGGTTAATCATTGACTACTTATATGTGACATGAACCTCGTCAACAACAATCCCCACCAAGTTCTCCCTGTAAACTTCTGAGGAGAACATATGTCATCCGGTATCGTTGGGTAACAACTATTATAAACTAACCGGCATCGTCTGTGGGGGATTTTCACATTCTCTTCCAGTTTCCCAACAGTGATCCTCGTTCGCGAGAAGAGCAACAACATGATTTCTCATAAGTGAGGTTTATGTGAGGCTCTTTGTTCCTCTTTTAAAGAAGAAATCCAGTCAATTTCTGATAAAATCGCAGATACTGTCGTGTCTGCAGTGACCACTTCAGGAGCCACCATTGTTTTCAAACATGCATTCACTTCCTGCTGTCCTCTCGCGACTGTTTTGAGAGTCTGTTCCTCTGCCTGTAATACTGCATCCTTTCACATCAGGACTGGGAAGGGGACGTGGGAATTACGTCACATCTCAGCTAGACACATTCCAGTTTTGAGCTGGTAAAATCGGGGTAGCTGAGGGACTTCGAAGTGGGAAATTCCGACCAAAAAAGGGGCGTTCCTAGTGATGTTTCTAATTTGCAACTCGTAAAATCCCAGTTCTGAAATCAACTGTGATGCCAAAAACCCCCTTCCTATCAAACATTGTCTGTGCAGCCAATCAGTGCAGAGCTCATTACCACAGCCTCGTGTAACCCCCTTCTCTTCAGATCTGTGTTTCCATAGCCAAAAAGAGCTGCATCTGATCCTCTACAGAGACTAGATCTATAGAAATAAGAGTCAAAATGTCAAGAATAAACAAGAAATAAGCTTGCAATTAAAAAACTCCCAAAAATAAGGAAAAAAAAGTCAATATCTAAAGAACTGAGTCAAACCAGACCTGAAACAACTCCAAAGTTTCCATATGAATGAAGCTGAAAAACAATCATATGGTCAAAAAGTAGACATTTTTCAAGCTGGAGTAAGAATTTTTTAATTACACCTGACAATTTTGGACCAAAGTGAGTATTCTAAGAAAACAATAGATACAATTTTAAGACAATATTTGCACAGCACAAAAGGTTTGTTAAAAAAATAAATAAAAGGGGCCACAATTTTGTTAAATCAAAAATAGTTCATTCACCAAAACAGAAATGACCAGATCATCAACACTGTATTTAACCTAACTCCTCACATTATGACTTTTAATGTTTAATATTTCAACTATATTCGCAAATACACAAATCAGCATTGTTGTGATGATTTCAACTTTTTCCCTCCAAGTACATGATAGTAAATATCCCCCCTCCCCCATTATTTTGCGTCTTAACTGCCCCTGATCTTCTCAGCTGTCTTAGGCTACGACAGAATTCATCTTCCGTCTTTGGCAGATGAAGCTGGTCTGTCTGCTCTGTGGCAGGACTGTGACACATTTACACATGCACTGACACACACATTCACACGCAGTCTCCTGCAGCCTTGAGGCTCTCTGCAGAGACTCCCTGCAAAATTAATAACACAAGTCCCTGGTCAGGACAGAGTAGATAGTGTGTCCTCCTCTCTATGTGTGTTTTGGTGCCGTGAGAGAGCTGGCCCTGATTTATCAACAGCTCAGCCGGGAGTCCTCCGAGAACAAGCTGACTGATGGAGCTCTCTCAATCTGACAAGGTCCCACAGACAAGAGCAAGAGAGGGAGAGAAGAGAGGTGGAAGTGGAGAGGAAAAAGGGGGCAGACGGGGAAGGATTGGGCAGCTGTAAGGTTGGAGAGACGGATGATTTAGAGGTCTAATATCAGCCGTTATTGCTACTCCTATTCTAGAGTTCCCTAATTTCCCCCTAATGGAATCCTCACCCATCACTGAGCATACTGATCGCCTGTTAAACAGAGCCTCTCTCTCGACCAATCATTACCAGGCTCGTAGCTGTCAAACGCCTATCAGATATGAGGAAAATGGGAATTTCTGAGCATGACAAATCAGATCGGGTGCTAAAGAAAAGTTCATAAGTTGAAGAATGTCCGCAGAGGCACGGAGGAGTCAAAACTTTAAGGGAGAGCACCTAAAGTTACAACTGTTTTTTTGTGATTCTGTTTATATGGTCTTGTTTTGTAACAGAGTGGAATTTGAGCCCCTTTTAGACAAGCAAAACCCGTAATGGATCCAGATATTGGTTTGGCTCAGATGGAAGAACAGGGCTCCCATCTATAGAGGTTAGTGCTCCTGTCATATTGTTTTTGGATACAACTCCTGATTCTGCCGTTGGATATGAACATTTCCTTCCATTTTTCTCATAGTGTTTGTTTCTTCTTTCATTAGTTATGGTCAAGAACATAAGAAGCCCGTAGTGTGAACAAAATGGCCGGTTTTGGGAATCACAAGTCAAATTCAAATGTTATTAAGCCTCCTCTTTTTACTTTGCTCGTAATTGCAATATCTCAAAAGCCCTTTGACGGGTTTACTCCAAACTTTATAATGATATCCTTTTTAACTCCAGGTTCAGAATAAAATAATTTGAGGGTCAGATGATTGGGTAATTGAGGGCTGCAAAGATGAAAAAGTTAGGAAGATTTTAAGGGCTTATTTCAAAAGATGAGGTACATACCACATGTCATGTATTTTTTTCCCTGTACAGATTTAAATAAGTGGATGTCTTTCTACCATACACCTCTGTAACTGTTTCATGTCATTGCATAACAGGGACTGAAAAGTCCTGCCTTAACAGGCAAGTGAAAGAGGTTTTAGATTTCAGTAATAATTTTGCTTCCCACTCTTAAATGTCCCACCAGCACATTATGTATTATGTAACAGATTGATGACACCAAGTCGCCAGTTTATTAGCTACACCCACTGAAGATACTTCCATTGCAATTCAACACTGTACATTCCTCTAATAGGCTTATCATATTCAGCTTTTGTTGTAACCGTGTCAGAGAGGTGTGGAATCTGGCTTTATTTGTGCGGGTATTGAATTTTGTTGCATCATATTAAAAGCTGGCTTTAATGCAATAGAGGAAATCTCACGCAGGAATGATTACCTGTCATGAGAGTTTATTTGTGTATCTGTAATACCTTGATAAAAGCCTTACAAAGAGGCTCTCATCTGCTGTCACCACAGCCTTCCTGGCAGAGCTTAACCCTCACAAATATGTAAATACTGACATGCAATACAGAACAATAAGTATACTACCATCTTCATTATTCATTCATTAACCACAGCTTTTTAATCAACTGCCTGGACGAGGCCCTCGCACTGAAAGATGAGCTAACACAAGGTGTTTGTTCACACAAATGCTCCGCCTCCTTCCTCATCGTGTTGGCTCATCCCTGCAAGCTCTTAACACGATTATGAATCCATACTTAATGAGCACATAAAACACGGCAGGGATTATCAACATGTAGCTCAGGCTTCCATTGTGTGCTGCAATGCATGCAGAGCCACTTGTTTTTGAGTGGGTTGGGAGTTTTGGTTCACGGCCACAGCACTTTCTGTCATTTTTCTTTTCCTCCCTCAGTTTAGAGCCAGCGGGCACAGCTCCTGTGGTGTAATGTAATGTTAAATGAATCTGCCATGCTGTAAACCTGTTATGAAGTTTTAAAAGGTCCGTATGGGACCAGTGGGGTGAAAGACAGACGGAACCAAGGCATAGAGGGAGAAGCAGCTGCCAGTGATACTGAATGAGACTCTTTCTCCTTTTTACGTCTGACAGAATCCAAATCCATACCATCAAGCTGAGGTGCAGAGTGGATTGTGCTTGTGTGTTTCGTCACTGTCAGCCCTCCCCTGGCAAGGGTCTATAGCATTCACTGGATCTTGGAGAGAGAGGAGGTAGAGGCAGAGGTTGAGAAAAATGGAGGGGTTTTTTTTAGTAGAGGAGGGGGAAACATGTTTCCAGACATCATAGAGCAGAGCAGGACCCTCAGGTCCTGTGCTTGTTCAGCTTGACCAAACGGCTTCTCTGTAGCCTAGCCATGGTCTTTTTTCACAGGTTTTGTTCAGGTGTTTAGTTTCAGGTGAAGAGGAAGAGAAGGCTCCATTGTCATAGTTACTAAGTACAGAGGTTACCCAATAAAAGATAAGCTTCAGTATTGTATCCAGAGAATCTGTTTTTACTTAGAGCTGTGGTCCTGAGTAGTTTTGGGGCACAGTTATCATTATTCATTACTTTGAACCAATTCAAAGATTTCTCATGACTTCTTATGCCTTAATGCCATTTGACTTGACACCATTATATTACTTTTGCACAAAAGAAGGGGATATATGACAATATAGTAATATAGCATCTTTAAACTAAGGGACAAGTCTTTTACAGAATATCTTCAAGTAACTGCTGTCACGTGTGAACTTTAGTAGCAATTTCCATTACCTGTTAAGCATCCAGAAAACAAGTGAAGACATACTGCTCGTCTATTTGTGGAACATATGCAAAGATAATATACTTGTCTAAGATGATTTATTACCATCTTGAATCAGTTGTCTGAACAGCATTCTGTAATGCAAGTGCACTTTTGAGCTTTGTGTTGCCATTTAATTAAAAAAAGCAATGCTGCCATAAAGCTTGGGTAAAGTGGGGTAAGCTTCTGATGTTGCTATTTGTAGTTATTCCCTTAATTTACCATAAAATAATATCAAATGGAAGTCATGTCAATTTTTATTTAATATTTTTCAGTAAAATCTGATGACTTAACTTAAAATTTTTACTGCCAACCAACATTATAGTCAGACTTCTATGGCTTGTACCTAAGTCTAATATTCATTATAATCCTGACTAACAGCTCCAAATGTTTCTGTAATATTAGCTGAGGATCACTGCCATTTAGTGAGTAATATTCCTCAAATCTGGACTGACCATTACATCATGTGAATACTCTCTATTTATATTAGCTGATATAATTCAAAACCAACAGCTGATAATATATCTGCAAAAATCCAAAATTGTGCATCTTTTGTTGCAACACAAATTTGTCTGTATATCATCTGTTGGTGGTGATAATCTAATCAAAGACCGAATCTATAGTCCAAGCCTGATGTATCTTTTCACACACAAACTGTCACTGCAGCAACCTGTCTTGTTTGTATATCGTTCTCCAAGTATTTGGACCCCTACTGCAACTTTATCTTCACCCATTAATTAAGCATTTGTTTGCCAGAGACTAATCTCCAAGGCTTGTGTACAAAACAGTTCTAAAAGATGCTGCAAATTAGAGACTTATCTTAATCCTCCTCTTCCCAAAACATTTGCCTTTCTGATCAGGACAATGTCAGCCAAATGCTTGTCAGTGCCATAAATTAGATCTTGTTGTAGGTTCTGTGTAAGACAAACCAGCTGAATTCTCTGTTGGAGTGCAGGTAAGTACAAGTGCAAGGATGTTTCAGCCATATAAGATTGCCTCTGAGTGCATCTGTGGGCACTGACAGTGGAACACAATAGTGTTTAATGTGGCAATTTCATGCTACGCTAAAATGCCCATCAATACCTGTGTCAGAGGTCTAACTCTCTCCCCGGACACGGCATGAACACCTGTCTCTCTAATCCAAACAATCAACCTGGAGACTAGCGACCAGCTTGGGTTACATCCAACAAGGCTTGCCCATCCTTTGTCCCGGCGTGTCGGCCTGTGCAATCTTCTAATCAGAGAAACCCAATCCCCGCCTTCTATCCCTGGAAGAGGGACAGATGAGACTGGGAAGGAGACAGATCCTGCCTATTTGTCTGCCAGCAGTAGTGTTTAGCTGCTAATCCAAACTACCTTCCCCACATCTCTCTTTTTCACTTTCTTTTCCTTGAGATGCAGCGCACACTCTGTTTTATCCCCTAAGTCTCAGCCTGTATTCCAGTCACAGATGCACTGGGTGGAATTATATGAGACAGGTATTAAGCTGTGATTTATTTATCTGAGATTGGAACCAGACCAGCGCCTGAAGCCTGTCATGCGGTGCGACGGCCCATAGCTCACCCCATAGTCTCGCAGAATGGCGCAGTTGTTCCAAATAGGGCCATGTCCCCAATGACCACAGCGGCTCGTATCGATCCTTGGGATATCATCTCTAAAAGACACCCTGAGGTTCATATCAGGGATGGAAATGCTCCCTAGAGATGAGAGCAGACCAACAGGAGAACAATATAAGAACATACAAGGCCAGTGGCTACACGCCAAATAAAGTGCCAGTTTATTCCTATCTCTGAGCCTTAAGGCAGTAATGATTAGCCGCAAAACATTTGCTGTGCACCGCTTGTTTGCTAAAGTTACACCAATGAGAAAGGCTGGGAGACAATGAAGAACAGATGAGGAAGGTAGCAGGTGAAAAGGTCTTGTGGGAATGGCTATTACAGGATATGGCAGAGCTGCTTTTGCTACAGGGCCCAGTGCTGGTAAGGATTTATTGATCCATCTTTGTATTCTCCTACTTCCTTCAATTTAGAAAGTAGATTGAGAGGGAGAGCATAAGGGCAAGTAAAATCTTTATATTGTCTTGGCTTTGTCTCTTAAACCCATTATACAAATTAAGTAACAGGGCTGGAACTATGGCAAAGAATCGGTTCACCCTGATGTGGCAAACCGGTAACTTCACACCCCTTTTTTCCTCAGCCAGCTCCCGCACATAAAACCCACTGCTCTGGAAGGAGCATCCGGGGGCCGTGACGATATGGTCAATCAGTTTAAAAGCTCATAAAAGCCTCTCTGGATTAGGCTTTTCAACATGTCAGGAAGCTGGTAAAACTGGTTCTGCTCCCTTTGCTCATTTTGGCTGGCAAACCGTGGCTCATAACACTTGAACGATCCAAGGGTCTTCGTATGTCGAAGTAATGGCGAATGCAGCTTTTTCTACCATCACAGCAGCTAAAGCAGTTGTCCCCTGTTGAAATGATTCTTCTCATAAATACTTAGAACCCAAGAGGGGGGAAGTTTTCTGTTTTATGCATGTAATATTCCATTTTTAAGGCCAGAGCAGCCTCGACCTATATTGTCTGAAAATGCTTGCTATATCATTCCAGAAAGATGATGAATAAGTACAAGCAGGGTCCAGACGGTTACAGTTCCCATGTGTGCTGTGAAGGTCCGGACACAGAGGAGGCTGATGAAGGCTGCAGGATTTTTGAAGGGGACGTAAGACGAGCTGGATAGTAAGGGGCCTATGCTGCAGAGATCATTTGATATATAAGGGGTTAGATGTCCTGTATAAATGTTTAATCACTGTCTGGGCTCCTGGTTGTTAACCTCTCTGACAGCGAATTGGAGATGGAGGACCAATGATACCTCTGTCTAAACATCGGGCAATTACCTTATCACATCTTAAATCCTCGTCCTGGAGGCTAACCCTCCTCTGAGAGAGGATCGGCCATGAGCATCATACACAGCCCTCCTTTGACAAATAGAGCAGCTGTTAGGGTCAATGACACACTTCGCTTCCTGTCACTTATCAGTAAACATAGATTGATCTCCTTGGTTTCATATGGCAGCTGTCATTGTGTGTGTTACAGATTCAACCCAGGAGATAATCTCAAATTTGCAGAACACTGTTTCCATCAGACACAACAATGAGTCCTGACCTTTAACTTCACCAGCCAGCAAATGCAACAAAAGTGCCCATTTTGTGTCTGCTTGATGACACTGATAATGCTGACGCCAGGAGCCTTAAATGACATTTGAGAGGGAGGGATCAAGTTAATCAAATCAAAGCCAATGCACCCATGGGGCGAGCTAGTTTCTGAAAGGGATCCTCAGCATAAGAATGTCTGCTTAATTTGAAGCTAATAATAGTGACACAAGAATAAAAGTTCTGCATTGTTATTCCATGAGCACAAGCAGAAGCGTCAAACAACTGGCACATGGTTTAATTTACAGCGTGTTTCAATAACATCATTAGCTTGTGTGCTCTTAATGAGCCTTTATCCTTTCCTACAATAGTTTACATAATTTGACTGTATGCTCATTTCTTTGTCATGACTTTAAAGAGTGTTCAAGTTTATTTTCATGTTGTGGCAAATCAAGTCAGACCCTGCAATCGTTTCTGTTACCACCCATGCAAATATTAAGGGATACACCAAAATCTGGTTGTGCTTTTTATGTCTTCGTAGTGCTGTTTCAGTAACAACCAAGGCCAATAGAATAAATTTGCTTGTTTACAATATGTCTGTCCATTACATTTTAACTTGAACATGACGATAGACATACCCTTCATCCAATGCAGTTTACATATTCAAATCAAGGTCCATCCATCCATTATTTGTACCGCTTATCCCCCTCGGGGTCACAGGGGCTGGAGCCTTTCCCAGCTGATATTGAATGAGAGGCAATCAACCTGAACCAGTAGCCAGCCGATAGCAGGGTCATATCGAAGGGACTGTTAACTACAATAGGTGAAAACAGATGCAGCTTCAAAGCCTACATGACACATGACTCTGAATACATTGGAAACTGTCAAACAGTTGATATCAGACTTGATGCATGTTGTTTGCTTGATGTGTCTGCTTTAGCTCACAATACCATGGCTTTAATGCCAGGCACATGTGTACTGCGTAATCTGTATTTCCTTGCTGTCACAGCTCTACCTCAATAAAATCCATCTGTAACTTCTACTAGGGTTTGTCAGTCTATTTTGACAATACAGGATAGAGTGTAAACCCCTACATTAAAAGTTCATGACTGACCTACTGACATTTAAAGCTGGGGTTGGCGATTTTGGAAAACTAGCATGAATTTGAAAGTAGCATCTCCTCAGGGCTCCACCTAACCACCGCTGATATATCCAGAAGACTGATTCAACTGGTGTATTGTTTTACACAACACCAAGTCATGTCTCAGTCAGCGGTAAGAAAACACCAAACAAACATGTAAAGTTAGTTAGTACTCACAGCCGATGTTGATCGGGGTATAGGTAGTTCCTCTGACATTCTCCACATAGCTGTCAAATCTCCCGGTTTTGCCATGAAACTACCGTATTTTCCGTATTTTATCCTCTTTCCCGCCGTCCTCCTGTATCAGTATTCTCCCGTAAATCTCCCGTGTGATGATATGATAATAAAAACATTCCTCTGCCTCTCCAAACTGAGCTTTGTCTCTAGCCTGAATGGGGCGGTAATGCTCCAAAATGATGGATGCCAACCGCCGTAAAACCGAAGAAGAAGAAAAAGCCTCGCGAGAACGTCCACCTGCAGTAGCCTGGGTGGCAGCTATCGTGAGATTAGAGCAGCAGAACAAACTTAGAAAAACAAAGAGTTTATTTTAGATTTCTTGTAAATCTGTCTTAAAATGTGAGGGATACTGGAGCTTGGTTGGGGTTGTGGGACGGCTCACGGCGGGCTTCCCTTATTTTCAAAGACAAAACTTGAAAGGTAAGCATTCTCCGGCGGACTCTGATGTGTATGAGCTCGGCTACACGCACCGAGTCTGTGCACGCCGGGAAAATGCACGCGCAGTAGGCGGGCAGAATGGCGACGGGATTTGATTGGTTTAAAAACAGGTGTCCCGGCATGATTATTGGTTGGGGTTTTCCCTGTTTTACTCCTGCTGTAGATAGCGGATATTTTTCGCTCTGTTTTAAGAACACATTATGAGTTGATTACCATCGGGTCATAAAGACCATTTTAACCAGTGTTACAAAAAGTGTATCTAAATCAGATCACCAACCCCAGCTTTAAGAATGCAGTCAACTGAAAGTTATCAATTGACAAGTTAACTGATTAAACCACTAGACCTTTGAAGCTTGCCTGTACATTGAGACTTTTGTCTGTATCCTAACTGGTCAAGCTGTAATTTGAGAGCATTTTCAACAAGACACCTACAGCTGATTTGCTTCAAAAGCCTTCTAGGGTAACTAAAGGCCTAATGTTACTCAGACCTAGTCCAGCACTTTACATAGCTGCATAGAACACACAGTAAAGGCCTATCTGAAAGCTCTGAGGGCACTTCTGGCTTTAAAAAAAAACTTCAGAGTGAAAATTAAACTATAAACCTTCCATACCTAGGGGCATCTTACTTAAGACATAATTGTGATTCTGTTAAAGTTTGAGGTCACTCATATTTATTGTACTTTTCAGCTTTTCAGTAAATGACAAGCCTCATATTTACTTTTACCCTCAGAAACCATGAAATGACTGGAAAGAACCAGTACACCCCATACTCTGTAGGTGGTATGAGAATTGATTCACAAAGCACCACTTCCTGAGCTCTGCCTGTGAAAGTGGTGGGCAATATTTGGGCGGACAGACCATTTCTTCAGCACAAGGAGGGGGCGGTTTGGCATGACCAAACTGGGGATGGCAACCTAGTAAAACACAATGCCTTTGAATATAAATTACACACACTTGAATTCATGGTTTATGCCTTAAAGATAAATGGCAATGGTTATAAACCAGCGGAGCAGCTCATCTGTCCATTTCCCCTACCACCACCACACTCATTTTTACACCCCCACTGGAAGCATGACTCACCTCTTTTCCCACTGTGCAGCTATTCCATTGCGCAAATAAGATTCTTAAGCTAACAAGAAGTTTCTGTGCTCTTGTTAGAACAGTGAAAAACAACAGACACACGGGCAAGGCTACAGCAAAGCAGGAGAGTTGAGTGTTATGCCCTTTTATAGCCCACAAAAAGAAATGTAGGAGTTTAGATGCTCTGTCTAGTCAGATTTATGTATGAAACTCCTCAGAAACAGAAGCAATAAAATAGTTTAGAATGGAAAAACAACCTGACCTCAACATTTTAGGTCTTGAAGATGTCTATTTCATGGAGCATCATTGCCTTTGACAGAATAATTAGATCTGTTTTCATGGCATTTCAATAAAAAAGACAAATGGCTCATGCTTGAGCATCTCGGACATGCCAGAAGGAACTATAAGAATACCGGCCTGATGGTGATGATGTATTCTGTACTGTGGGGAGCACTTGCGTGACAACAGATTGCATGCATGCTTTCACTATCTGCAATATGTGTTCACACTCACATACACCCCACACTGACACATGTGCAAGCAGCAGTGCAAGATTAGCCTCTTTCACTTCATTGTGCATTTCAACTAATGTAGAGCTGCACTTATTTATCCCTGCATGGCATGCATGCATTTACATTTTATTTTATGACATCATAGGGAAGAATCTGTGGCAAGCTACGGCGCTACAGTAGCAGATAAGGCCAAGGTGAAAGTGCAAAATACTGCAGTGTCTTGAGCGTCCAACAGAAGCCGACAGCAGAAAGCACCAGTAAACACAAACACCTCATGTTCATTTCTCATTTTAAGACGAAAAGTAAATAGTTTAAAGTAGTTACTGTGATTGGTTACTGTGATGTTTTTACTTTGTACACTTGTAAAAGCAGGATAGGATAGCTCACATTTGAAAAAATATGACAGCAGCAGTGTGATTAGTCAAACAAAGCTGTCTGGGCTTTTATGATACATGAAAACAGCCTTAAATTCAGATGCCCAGAGTCACTTGACACCAGAAGCGCCAGTAGCTCTCCTCTTAGCTTTTCTTGCTTGTGTCGTTTCTTCCCTTTGTGTCTCTCTGTAAAACTGTCTTGATTTGAACTGAGCTTTCTGGTTTTATTTCCTTGTGCTGAAACTCTCGTGCTTTGTCGTCTGTAAATTCTTGACTGCTTTTCAAAGCACTTTTTAAAACCTCTGTTTTTAAAAGTGCCATACAAAAAAAGTTAGTGTTATTGTCATTGTTAAAGCTGAAGTAGAATCTGGCTGGTTCATCGTCTAAGTGAGTGAAGGCCTCTTTTCAGCTGAGGTGGGTGAGGGGGAGAAAGATAAATGTGAGCTGACTTAAATAAATTATAAATGAAGAATTGAATACCGGTTCTGCTTAAAGTTACACATTTAACAGAACCTGTTTACTGTTTTACAAGTTATGTACTGGAATGTTTCATCCAGTCAATCAATACTTTATGTAAATCAACAAATCATAACACTTACTTCTTTACGAGGCTTCAAAATAGAGTAGGTCATTGTATGTTCTTTGTGCATTTTGAATCAATTTAATAAAATTGTATTTCATTTCATTTCATTTCAAAGAGATGTGGATGAATTATTCAATTCATTTATTAGCCCTTGGATACAAACAGTTTTTATTTACCTAAAATGACATACTGTATATAAATTTATTAACAAGTAATAAGTTCTGTGCAGATAAAGCCACTTAAATTTTCTACATGCTCCTTGTCTGAGTCTTGGCTGGTCCATGACTGGAATGTGCTGGGGCCCGTTCACCGTCAAGACTATGACATAACAAACATGTAATGACTTACATTACATCAATAGAGGTAAAAGTTGAAGCCCACTGCATGTGTTCTAATGATTGAATGTAGGCATACCCCTAGAAATGTTGTAGGGACTCCCAGTGACCGGAAATTGGCTGAAAACTGAACTGGATGGACAATGAGTGCAATGTCTTACACTCATTATCCAACACAAAAACTATTAAGGCTGTAAAATGTACAAATCTTTTTTTTTTGAACACTGATAGCCATTAGGCTTTAAAAGTATGTAACTGTTCAGAAAATCTTTACTTGTTTTGATTGAAAAGAGAGGGAGAGAGTCATTGGGTGATTAACACCGCCTTTTCATTGGGGAGAGAGAGGCATATCACAGTTTGTTTTGGGTTGTTTTGCCAGTGTGATAACAGTGTAATATGTGGTAACGGCACCTTGTAATAAGGAGTCAAATATGTGCCCCTTGATCTGGGTAAAAGTTGAGTCTTCATATTTATCTATTCTTTATACATCATGAATTGATCTACTGCTCAGCTGAGTGTTGTAAAATGGCACCTGCCTCCTCAGTGCAGAATCTCCTGATTTGATTGGTTAAAACTACACATGACAGCAGCACAATTATGCCTAAAAAGAAGGTAAAACTGTATTCTATGTGTAAAATTATATTCATTTCAGACTAATCAATCAACAAAATTATGACCAAGAGATGTTATTGTCTGTCATTTAGGATGGTCTAACTGTGGAGGTTGGTAGGCCAAGATCCTTGGGAGACCCATACCCTGTTGAAGGTCTAGAGTCTGGTTTGAAGAATAATTTTGGTTGTAGTGTTTATGACATATTGCTATTTTTATTTCCAAAATCTCATAGGAAATGTGCCCTTGTAGCCCATTTCTGGGATGATGAGATGTAATTCAATGGTGTTTGAGTGAACCTAGAAAGTTAAAAAAAAAAAAAAAAATGCCAATATAGCTGACGCTACTCAGTTTCCATCCAATATTTCTGTATTCTATAGCTGGACCAAAGTTTATTATTCTGAAAGGCAGTTTTTTCTGTCTTTTTTCTGTCTTTTTTCAAATCTCCACCACCTCTCCCACGGGTGATGTTTTCCAAAGTGAACGCGCTAAAGCGTGGCAAACAAGAGTGAATGCCCAGGCTGGACTGTGAGGAAAGGCAGATCAATGAGACAGCTGACCAGCTCATGCGTAGCAGCTTTGTGGAGATAGTCCTCTGTGGGCAGTTCTGCTTTGGAGACCTGAAATCAGTTTTTTGGAGGTGGTGGTGGTGTGGTGGTGGGGGATTGCTTATCAGAGGTGGATCCTTTAGCGCATGAAGCATGTCACACAGGGAGATGGTGGTGCTCTGGTGTGTGTGTATGCTTGAGCGTTTGAACCTCAGAGAATAAAAAGACATGGAGGGATTAAAGATAACCTCTGCTGTAAAAAGGGTGGGAAGAATAAAACAAACTGGACCCAGGGGGTGCAAAAACATATCCGCTATTGATCTAAATCCATGGCATTTATAGAAGCATTGAAGGTTTTGCATTTACCAGATTGTAGAAGAACATAGCCTAAACTAGTTTGTCAGAGCTTGTCTAGACATTTGTCCCTCACTGTTTATATCATTCAGGGAGGGGCAAGTGTTGGCTAAGGGGGCATTGCCTCCCTCAAACTAACTCAATGTGGAAGGCATGTCATTTTCAAACATTAGAGAAGATTATAAACATTGACTTACAAGGCGAAATATGCCACAGCAGAATATAATTCTTGATACATTTTCACTTCTTTATAAGTAATATTTAAATAATTAGCAGTTATTAAAAAGCTTCTCTCTCATTATGTAAAATGCTCCAGCAAATACAATTTGTTGGTTTATTATTAGTTAGAATGCTTTTCTGTGGAGGGATCCCTTTATTAAAATAACAAGAAATGGGCTGCAGATGTAGGCAGAGATGAGAGCATGTCTCATCTAATCTTGAAAATGTTGCGTTGGAGCAGTTTTTGAGGTGAATTGTAACCAAAGCTTTCCTGAATAAGTGCCAAGCTTTCCAGTCTGTGGGGGGTTGTGTGTGTTTGTGTAGCTTACTTCCATATGGCTTTATCCATTCTGTAACCAGGCAGGTCTCAGACTAAGAGTGTGTAACATAAACCACTATAGTGACATGATGTGTTTATTAAGCCAAAATCAAATTTAGTACTTCATTGTCTCCAGAGTCCTATGTCATGGCATCCACACTGAATAGCGTATTTTGCACACTTCATTCCATATTATCTTCAAATAAGACTTGAATTTCTAACTCTCCCTAGAAACCAGACCCACCACTAGAAGCCGATGACTCTAGATTAAGGGATTTAATACTTCCAATGAACCCCCTTAGTTACCAAGTGCCCCATCCCTATCTATACAGTAATGTTTCAGGATGACCAATTAATTTCACATTTGTCAGCATCATAAAAATCCTGATGTTAGAGGACCCACATTTCTGCCAAAGTTGAACAAATTGAGAGCAGATGGGGATGCAGGTATTGCCAAAGAAATAGAAGATCCTTGGGAAAAATTCAGACAAAGCTCCCTTTAATATCAGACGGAGCAGGAATCAAACAGAACAGGAGAAAGGTCATTACCATGACGAATAATTTTTAACAGTTTTGAACACGCTGTAATGGTTTGCAAAGGTTCTTCAGAAACAAAACAGTGTTCTTATTACTTCATTCAAATTGAAGTCACTTACAAGCATAGAGGTTAGAGTGTCAGAAATGCATTTTAACAGGTTTCATAACCCTAATTCAACATGAGTCTGGGGCATTAAATTCAAATTAAACTGAATGGGGAAAAAAAAAAATCAAAATAGCCTAAAAAGAGCAGCCAATGAGAAAAGTTACACTTACAAAAGATAACAATTACCTAAGTCCATTTACATTTAGACTAGCATTTTGCAGCAATTTCCACGCATGTCCACAGGTAGCAGACGGCTCGATGGAGTCTCACATTTAGCGATAATGGTAATACACCATGAGCGAGGGGTTGAAAATTTTAAATTGAAGTGCAGAAAAAAAAAAGATTGTGCCAATGGCGCCTAATCAGCCAGAGAGAGATGGTGAGAGGGTCGGCACAAAGCTTTTTTAAGATGGAGTCTGTTCCAACAGTCTGTCTCAAACTCTTTATCTAAAAAAATGGCCACGAGTTTAATTTGCATCATATTTGATTTGCTTTAAGTTGTGAGAGATCTTTACTATCCTCAAAAACTGAAATACAGAAAGGCTTTAACACTTTTCTTTTTTGTATCCTTTTTTATGTTGATCTAGTGTCATGGGGATGAAAACATTGGGAAATATTTGAGAACAAGGGTCGTCCAGGCTCCCCTCTCTCAGGAAATGAAGATCTTATTTCAACAAATATCAACAATAAGGAAAAGAAAAATGTTTCCACACTACAACACGTTTTAATCTGCAGATTCCACAGGGTCTGCAGGGTCTTCTCCTGTGAATTTGCTCTGCCAATGCGCACCCAATGGACTACAGAATGCATGCACAGTGTGTCGAATTTATTACTCTTTTTAAAAATTGCTTTGATTGAAATATTTGTATATATTATGAAATGGAAGAAAAAGCAGAACTCACAACTACAGATAGTGTCTTAATTACATGGTTTTATAAAGAAAAAATGCATATTTAAAGGATGGAGGCGTTACCTCTAACCAGTGGTGGCTGCTGGTCAGTCAAGGAGGGGAAGCTCATTTTTTTTCCGGCCTACATCATAAATTTTGTTTATTTATTTAAATGTAAATTCTACCCTCTGTTCCTTTTCAAGAAAATGATCTGTGAGTGTGAGTGACAGGGGGAGAAGCTCCGCTGCTGCAGCTGCTCGTTGGTGAGAAGAAAAAGTGACAGGAGAGAATCTTCAAACACAACACTTGTCATTTTTAAGAAAGGTAAAGTCGCTGGTGATTGATAAAGCCTCCAGATCAGTCCAGAACAACTGACTGTAAAACTTAGAAGATTCTCCGGTGAAGGGTTATACTTCAAGATCGCTGATTGGCTCATTTCACTGTCAATCAGAAAGGGATTCGGCCTCAGACAGATCATCCAATCATCATGCAGAAGCCGAGCGTCCAGGCAAGCCTACTGCCTCATTGACCCCAGAGACGCTGAGCGTCCGATGGGCGGGACAAAGCCCAGTGTTTATCCAATGACCGTCCAGTTTCCACAGTGGAACAACCCACTCTACGCTTCCCCATTGAAGTCAGAAGACGCTCAGCGTCCGACTGTGTTAAAGCGATGAGACGCTGCGGGGATGAATAAGAAGAAAGTCGCGCCAGTTACCTGTGGTAAGTAGCTGATTCTGAACAAAAGATGAAGGCACATATTTAGCCAATGAAATGTACACACTGCAGTACATATCACCACTTTTTTAAGGACATTTTAGGAGAAGCTGAGCTTCCCTTGCAGTCTTACAGCAATCGCCACTGCTTTAACAGTTTTTGCTCAGTGCTCTATTATTTGTATTTTTCATTGATTTAATTAGAAACTGTGTAGCAGACTTTCTATTTGTTGATTCATCTATGAACTGATTAATGAAACTGTTGAGAAAGTACATGTTAAAGAAGTTAACGATATGATTTCACTTATTTTGGGGCATTTTACTTAATTTATGAATTACAATGTTTGCTGTAAAGAAAAGTAAACCACAAAAACAGTCCTTCAAGTTGACAAGAGCACATCAATATAAACAAACAGCTTATTCTTGAAAACTGTTCAAAATACATCATAGGAGTCTCATGGGTCTTTGTTGCAGCATCTGAAAATTATGTTTATGCCGTATTTCTGCCGAATCTGGAAAATGAATCATTAAAAGAATGCATCAAGAAAAGAAAAAAGGCAAGTTATTATCCCCTTCAGAAATGAATTGTTGACTGTCCACAAGTGATGCATCCTTCACCCTCATGAATATTTCTCTGATGGAGATATTACATGGAAGGGGGACCTGCAGCTGCATGTTAAAGGACCTCTAAGTCATCACAGGCAGCTGGAGATTTAGCTTGCTGTAGTGTGAGCACCTGCATCCCCTGCTCATTTGTCTCCTTGGACGTATTTCTGGTCACGCAAGAGCAGCCTCGACGTAACCAGTAGGAGCTCGGGTGGATGGAAAAGCTTTACCTCCCTGATAAAACAGAGCCTTCCTTCAGTGTTCACAATGGCCTCCCTATAGAGGAAACAAGAGTCAAGTCCACATCTATTTATTCTGACAGTGGGTATCCCAGCGTGCTCTTTGGTTATGTTTTATGTTCTGTGGTAAGAGAGTCAGCAGTGGATCCACACACATAAAAACACATACACTGTCTCTGCCTCTGCCTTCTTTATCTTCCCAGCCCTCTCATGATGAAACAAACAGGCCTGTACTCCATCAGATGCATTACTTCCGCGCTTATCTCCGTGCATTACAGTCTATCATGTTTAGCTTTTAGTCAGAGCAGTGCAGTGACATGGTGCTTTGTTGCAAATGAATCCAAGCCAGCTTTTTGTATGCACCACACAGTGAGTGATGATCTACAGTGCAAGATAACTGAAGGTATTCTGCTTTTGCACAACGGACTGTCTCTGCTTTCCAAGACATAACACTAAACAGAAGGCTCCAAATGTTAAAAATACAAAAACACCCCTTTCTTGGAAGCTCAGGGTTCAAATTTATGATTTGTCAGAGTGCATGTCAAACACAATTTTTCTCTTAGTGTGTGGTTTGTGATCTACAGGTAAGTGAGGTCCAGTTTTCCAGCTCATCCTGCACTGCTCCTGCCTGGCTCTTTTCCACAAGTCCAAGTTTGATTAAATATTTATATGTAGGTAGGTTACTCCTCTGAGTGATATTTGTACAGCAGGATATTGTGAAATGTTTTGGTTCTGCAGCTGTTTAATTGCTTGAGAAACACTATAAAATCTTCTTTTTTAACTGTATGCTGCTAGAAAATGTATTGTCATCAAACATTTTATGAGCAATGAAACTGGATAGGCAGTAAATCAGAATGAAATTAAGCTATGACATTCATACCTGAAACTTAACATGTTTGACAGTTAATGAATACTCCTAAAAAGGGTGGAAACATCATTTTGGTTCATGATTTCTGCCTTTAATAACAACCAATGGTATTGTATATCACTGGGAAGCCATATTAGTCACCGTTACGATGAGATACAACTTTCAAGGACTTTACATTTATGGAATGAGCAACACATCTTGACGTGTGGGTAGTCCCCCTAAAAAATGTGCTAAAAGCCCCCTGTAATTGCAAGTTGGTGTTGCAGTTTAGAGCAGCATTATTTGGCGTCAGTCCTGGGATCATTTCCAAATGCAGGACCAAGTTTCCTGAAACGGTGAAGTCAAACATGGACTGTGAAGTAGGCATCCCAGCAAGACAACATCCCCAGAAGACCAGCTCCTCACCTTTGATTCACTGAGGAATGGTAGACTTTCTTCTGAGGAAAAAAGGGGATTTTGACTCATTATTTTTGACTGCACATAAAGCTGTGTTGCTCAATCAATGGTTGCTTTTATTTAAAGGTGACTAATCAGGCTTTCCAATGACATAAAATGCAACACCGGTGGATATCAAAAGGGAGAAATAAATGACATGTCAAAAGTTTTTGAGGAGTACTGTAGCCTATATCAAATAGATTAATTCAATATCACAGGTGTGATGTTCATTTTTGTTGGTTAATTTCAAGGAGGAGCAATCAGATAATACATCGCATTAACCCCTTTCAGTCAGCCACTCCTGAATTTTTCTAGAAATTCCTGGACAACCTACCCTGGAAATTCCCTCCTATACCCATTAACACTACCATTCTATGCCTGATACCCCTTTTCCACCAAGCTGGTTCCAGGGCTGGTGCTAGTGCTGGTGCTAGAGCCGGTTCACAATTGGTTCAAGTGCAAACCGGTTAAGAACAGTTTGCTTTTCCACAAACGGGTGCCGGCCAGAGAGCTACGTCAGCACGTCAATGTATACGTCTGTATACGTCACGCCAGTTTCCCATAACAACTAGCGAACAACAATAAACAAAACAATAAACTTACCAGGCTCTGTGGAGGTTTGCTCCAGGGTTATGTCCTCCTGCATAGACTCCAGCATGGCTGTGGCCGAATTCAATGCCCTGGTAGTTCTCGGTCCCCGAGAACAGCATCGAGCATTTTGTAATGCGGGCTGTTAAAACGTGGCCGACCATTGCCACTACGGCCCAGCTCGGTCTTCTGGTCCCTATATTCTTTCTTTGTATATTCTTTATGTATATATATATATATATATATATATATATATATATATATATATATATATATATATATATATATATATATATATGTTCTTTTCAATCTGTTTTTCGCTTACTCCAACCTCGTCTTTTTAAAAATGGCCCTCTTCCGTGTTTTTACTCTACTAATCCCGCCCCCACCCCCTGACGTAAGCGCGTAGGTTCTTTCTGTTGGCCCAGCAAAGAGTTGGTGCTTGCCAAGCACCGGTTTTGAGAGCCAGCAACCAGTGCTTAGTCTGTGGAAAACCAAAGAACTGGTGCTAAGTCTGGCTCTAGCTCCAAACCAGCCCTGGAACCAGCTTGGTGGAAAAGGGGTACGAGTGTCCTTACTTTGAACCCTTTCTCTCACCATCCCCCCTCCTGCCAATCTCCCTGTTTTTTACACTGATATCCATCACATGGGGAGTTCTCAGTGTGAACAGTGGGTTTGACCTATCAAACCTGGCAACCCAAGTGGAAACAAAGGTAAACTTGCACAAATCATTTTACAATGCATCTTTCCTGCTGCTGTTCCTCTGAATCTTTTTTGCTCCTTGCAGATGCTGAAAAGTCAGAACAAGGTCAAACTCTCGTAAGGGGAGTGAAATAAGACATGGACAGAAGAGAAAACAAATACAAAAGGTACAGCGGGCAGTTCAACGTATGCTCTGTTTTGGCAAAAAAAAATGTCTTTACACCAAACAGATGACTATTATCTGATCTGAGGACAAAGCAAATAAGTGACCAACAGCCAAATGCAATCTAATCACAAGAGTGACACTGGTGCCCTGGTTAGCATCACATCAGGATGATCTGAGGCTTAAATAAACCGGACATTCTGCAGGTTATTTAGGCCACTCACTAGCAGGGAAAATCTCTGGTGATTGAATACTGATTTATGTAATCTTCACAGATATCTGTCTAACCTAGCTAACAGGTGCCTCATTTTCTTACTGTTATTTTGAGGAGGCCTATCAAATTGTAATAGGGGTCCAATGCCCCCCGTGGATCCATTCATTGAATAACTCTTGTGATGTGATTTGTGATGTGTAACAAATTCAGAGTCCTAATTCTCAGGGGGACTTAAAGAAGTTTTATGTATGATAAAACTGTGCAGTGCTGTGATTCACTGCTTTGTTTTACTTTATAGACAAAGTATTTTAAGTATTCCATGTAATTATTAGCTCCGCCAAGGAGGTTATGTTTTCGCCAGGGTCTGTCTGTCTGTCTATTTGTCTGTTAGCAAGATTACGCAAAAAACTGATGGATGGATTTACATGAAAATTATACCAGAGGTGTGGTATGCTGATCCAATCCAGATTGACATCACAAACAAACATTGAAGGTTTTAACGGCAAAACTGATTTACATCATTGTGGGAATTGTAGTTTATTTGCAAACTGTCATCAACGTTTTTTAAGCCTATGTCACTACATTTCCCAGCTTCCCGTGCCATGCCAGCAGAGGAGTTCTGCTAAAACAACAGCTAACCATAGCCTAAAGGTTGGCACATTTTTTCCAACTTTGTAACTGAAACATGGGGGGGTCACATCATTCACACTCCACTCTTCCCAGTTCCGATGTAAATGGCGCGCAGGATTCTCCACATGGACAGACATGAGCGCACACTCAGCTGGCCAATCGTAGTGGAAATGCCACTGCCGTAACCAAGCTGCTTGGTGGAGGTCTACGCTTTGAGTGCTTCACTAGTTAGATGTTGTGATAAGAAAATGCTAAATTGATTATTCTGAGATTGTTACAGGTGTTTTTATTCACATACAACATGCCCACTGAACCAGTCAGAGTAAAAAATTCTGACCACGCCACAGCCTCCCACGACTCGAACCTTTGTCTGACACCATCCCCACTATCTCCCATCCTTTTGTAGCACAAAGGAATCCTTCTGCTCTCCTCTCATCCTCCTCCTTGTCCTGACCAGGCCGGGATTAAATGATAATTCGCCCTTTATTCTCTTTTGGAACACTTAAGGGCCCAGATTCCACTCTTGCATGTCTGATCCTCTTATAACAGCGCACTCACTGACATGTTTTCAAAAAATTCCTCCCTTTCATTTTTCCATGCCATCGCTACCAAAGCCAACGTGGCTGTTTCAGCTGCCAGCAACTTGTAAACATGGTAATAAGGGGAGAGGAAGCATGACCAAAAGAAAGGAAAGGATGGGAAAAAGGCAGCACTTACTGTTCAGACTTGGAAATGAGCATACTCTTTGCTTTTTTTCTCTTCAGTCTTCATGTATGGCAGCAATTACTCTGAACGCACATACACATAGTTTTCAGAGAATGACAAACTCAAACTTGCTGGTCAACAGCTGGATATAAATTGTCACTACACAGAGGCGAACGGTTGTTGGTCTCATGTCAGTGAACACGTCTGAAAATGTGACAGAGATTTCATGCACCCTTTTGTCTTAAAGCTTTTCTAACCATATGTACATAAAGAAACAGGGACTCCATATTTTTGTCTGTATTTGAGATGGTTTTCCCAAAGTGAGAAATACACTGTTAGATTTAAGAGGGCAGAATTACAAGTGAGAACTATGAAAACTAATTATTGAAAAATGTAGATGGAAAGAAAGCAGTGTTCAACTTTTGAACTTAGTTATCTTAATGGTTTGAAAAAAATAAAATCAAGCCATAGTTTTCCCATTCATTTTGATGAATTTGAAGCTTTTATTTGCCCCTGCTATAGGTTCTCATTTTTCCCTACTTTACCCATTAGGATTTTTATCTTTGATATTCTTTTGAGAAAAAAAGTTGAAGAAAAGCTCAATCTGAATTATGGTAATAGCCATTACTCTTTACTCATCCTCGTGAGTTTGAAAACTTCACTGATTGGTCTCTTTAACAGGTATACCTACACTGCTTGTCAACCGGCTGATCAGCCAATTACATAGCAGCAACTTGTCACATTGGCATGGTTAATATGACTTGCTAAGCTAAGCATCAGAATAGGTAGGAGAAAGGATTTAAGGGACTTTAAAAAAAAAGTGGAACAGCTGTTCGAAGACAGACAGGCTTGTCTAAGTATTTCAAAAACTGCTTACCTACATGGGTTTGTACACACAATGCACTCTAGTAATGGTCTGAAAAAGAGAAAGAAAAAAATCAAGTGACCTTTTTCCCAAAGAAAAGCCCTGACCAGCATAGGGATCAAAACGTAATCCTTCTTGCTGTGAGGCAGGTGCACTCCTGGCTGTGCCACTATGCACACCCTCACTCAAAACCCATCACGCAGAACTAAGAATACACATTTTTCATACACACTGAGCAGTTTTCTGGCCACTGAGGCCAATATCAGACTTTTCCTGATTCCAACTGCGACGTGACTATTAAACAAGCCAACTTCCCAGTTTCAGTGGTAAAAAAAATAAAAAAAATCAGTCCTGCTCTTAGCATAATCCTTCCCCTCTAGCTTTAAAGACATCCAGGCAATGAATGGTTAGCTTTTTGTAAGCCGTCTTTCCCTGCAATATAATTCTTGTTATACAATACCAAAGTAACTTGCATAAATGGCAGCTACATGACCATTTTGTAGCCAGTCAACAGGAAATATGTTGACAACCTAGAGGTTCAATGCGCTCAGGTTCAGAGGCTGATTCTTTAACTACCCGACCATGCGTGGCCTGCAGTGGTACAGGCCACTTAATCTAGTAGAAGCATGTTCCCATCCCATCATAATTTGCCTTGTGTCTTCATGGCAGGGCCATTGAGCAGGAGATTCAAAGGGATATTACAAATCATGTAAGACCATTGGAGAATGCAATCAATACACAGGACTGCAGTCAATCTTGTTTATGACTCCTTCTGCAATCTCAGAATTCAGATTTTGTGGAAGGGCCGGGAAATGAACGAGTGGTTGCCACAGTCAGTATGAGCGCCACAGATTACTTACACAGAGCAAAAAGAGAGAGGAGACAGAGCAGGAGGTGGAGGAGGAGGCAGTCGCCATGGAGATGATGGTAATCCTGGACATGCTCAGATGGTGTTTTTGTTCTCCTCAAAGTATACAAGGGTACCGAGAGACATACACAAACATGAACAGAACAATATGTGGTTAATCTTCAGGCTATGCTTGACTGAGTCCAAAAAAACATGGAGACATGGAGGCTTAACGATCAAGAGGAAGTGGGAGGAGCTCAGACACCAAAGCGAGGCTGGAATCACTTTAGGACTCAGATCTAAAATAAGCAAGTCCCAAAAAAATACCCAAATGTTTATCTGTGTTTGAAGCAGAAGTGGACAAGAACTTTATTACCAATGTCAAAGTATAGAAACTCCTGTTCAAGCATCACTCAAATGCAATAGAAGTTGTTTGAGTTTGTGACAAAGTGGTGTTTTGGTTTAAAAATAGAAAAGTACCAACAATGTCATCTTGGAACTTACACCCCACGGAGTAAATAGAATTAGGTCTGGACCAAGCTAAATCAAGGGCACACAAGTACTGAGGAGGTATGAGACATGGTTCCAAAATAAATTTAATTAATCAAAGTAAAAAATGAAAGCACTGAAGCTGAAAGGGGAAAAGCATTAAATGTTAAAACAATGAAAACTTAAAGTGAATTATTCTTTTACAAGTTTTTAAAGGACTTAGTATAAAAGTACGAAAATGTCAAGTTAAAATATAGATACTAACCTAATAAAAAACACTGAACCCAAATGTGGAGTTGACACCACTAGCTGAGAGGCAGACTACGCTAAGGAAAGTGTAGGGGTGCTACCTATTTACTCATTTTTCAGAGAAACACAGCAATCCTCAAACAAACAGGTGTAGCCTAGATGTGACCCAGTGCTTTAAACTCGGCCTTGCCTCCCAGGTTAATGACGCCAATTCAAAGAACAAAACAGAATTAACACCACAACAATTGAAACCCAGCAAGTACACTTAAAGAATAGAAACAAAAGGAAGCTAAAGGGGGGTGGTAAAAACAGCAGCCACATTCTGTGGACGAAGAAAAGTTCACTGGCCTATCAAGATAAGGTTGTGGGCTACCCTGGTTCCCTATGCGGAGGCACTAATCAACCTACCAAGGACACTACTGGATCAAAAGCATGGGGTTAGATACTTGCCTTTATACAACATTCCCAGAAAGGTCTCTATCTTTACCATTATCTAGGAGCAAAGTACCACCAGCAGCACCATACAGACACCCTCTATATGGCAGGCAGGAGCAAAAGGCCTGGTCTCAGCTCCAGGGGACTTTTATAAGTGGCTGATTGAATGAAGATGGGAGGGGGGCAGAATACCAAGCTGCTTTGAGCAGCAGCAGCCTGTTCCCTCAGTGCTGCCTACCACAAGCTGAAGACCTAGACGGCTTGCTTTTAGAAATGTATGCATCTGTCAAATTAGAACTGCTGTTTGCTGGTTTTATACTTTAATAAGGCACACCAGAGAGTGAAAGAAAAGTGGTGGGTCACTTAACCCCTGACTTTATACCTCCCAAATTTACTCTTTTTATAGGCTCAGCTTGTCAAGTTTGCAACCAAAGCACAATCGTGAGGCACCATGGATTTTGCAAGGAACATTATAACCTTGCTGTGCAGATGGATCAGTCTGATTCAAGCAGATCCATTAGCTTAGCTTCAATCTACAATGTTTCTGAGCAACCCAAAGTGGAACAACCCAGTCAGCATCCTTCGGAGCAGAGGGGAGGTGGGAGCTATGAACAAGACAACAGCTAATTAGCCATTTTGGGTGGATCCGAATTGTTCTTTTTTGATAAGGAACCTTCCTATCTGAAGAAATGACCCGGAAGCATTTAAGCGTCGACCATGACAAGGACTGTTTGAATTCTCCAAAAGTTAAGGAGAAGAGGGTTGTTGCTTTCTTTTCTATCTCCTTTAGCTTAGGAAACACTGGACCATCCTTTGTAAACGGATAGGAGAATGAACGCCCCATAATACCTTGCAGCACATGACGTTTATCAAATCAACACCTGCCAAATGTTTACGGAAACTTACGAAAGAGAAAGGACAATGACTTGTGTGGGACTGTGAAGCTATAATGTAAACATTTTTTGCAAGTATAGAGAAAAATATCTGCTTCAAAATCAGTGCTTTCAAAAAAATATCACCTTTAGTTCATTTCTTTGTTAATCATTTTTAGAATGGTGGACGGATAAACAATTACATGTTATAATTTATAAAGCACCTAATTTAAAGCGTTTCTTCATAACTGCCTACTTTGTTGATCAATAATAAACAAACAATTGTGGCACTTGTGTCCTATATCATTGTCGCATAAATATGACACCAAAGTAAAAGTGCAGTCGAATTAATCTTTTACTGCAGCTCTCCTTTCCTTTTCTATTATTCCCTCCTTTCCTTGACCCTGTGACGTTTTCGATTGGGGTTAAGGTAAAGTGGATAGGAAAGGACTTAGGAAGGACTTTTAGAATGCACCCTTAGATTTCCCTATATGGTCTATGTTCTGTGCTTGACTTTGCATCCAAATGGACATAGTGTGTGCAACATAAGACAAGTCTCTCAAACATTCTACATATAAGGATTCACAAGCAGTGTTAACTCTGTTTCATTTAGTCAGTGTTACTGTAAAGGTACTTTTTTACTGTCACCATTGGTCTGAACAAGACAGAGAAACAAGCTCTTGGCTACTTCTAAACACTTGACAATGCTCCAAAAGCTACAAGAAAGGGAGGCAATCTTCACTCCATTTAATCTCACTTCATTCTCTGATCACAGGTTACTAACTCCAGTGCTCGATAAACCTTTCAGTGAAAAGGGGAATCAAAAGACTGGTACAGAGTGATATCAAGCTTCAAGAGTGAGACAAGAGAACAGAGTGACAGTGACAGAGTCTGATAAAGAGAGGTTCAGCAGGGAATGAGGACACTGTGGAGGCCTCACAGGTGACTCCACTGCAACAAACAAAGAGAAAGAAGTAGTGGTAATGACTTAATATTTGTCATTGGTTAAGTTCTTTGCCAGCCACAATGGCTGTAATTTTGATCTAGTACAAAATGCTTACCTTAATACCCAAGTGCCTAAAGGTTCTTATTTTTAAGGGGCCAGAGGGAGAAATAGAAAGCGTAATGCAGAAAAACAAGACTGTTTTTCAGCAGGTAAAAGTTTGTTTGCTCCAAACATTGGCCTGTAGCCTATTCTGGTAGAGGATGGAAAAATAACTTAAAGGAATACTCCGAAGATTTTGGACCCACGCCCTTTCCCTATCATTGACAAAGTGAGACAAGCTCAAAAATACCTATCTTGTGTCTCTGCGTCCAGTGGCTGGCTCCCAGCTGTTAGCTGGTAGCTTAGCTCAATGGCTGGAGGTCAACAGGAGTCAGAGCCGGACTGACAAAAGTGGACAAAATACTCCTTACAGTGGTCCAGGGGATGGCGTGTTAGCACGTGAAGTAAATCCGAATGGTTATAAAACATTTTAAAAGACGTATTTTCTTTTCAATCCGTTAAAATAACGTTTTGATACACACAGACCTGCGCATGCGCAGTGCTCAGCTCAGCTGTTGGGCAGAGGTCATCAATAAATTCTAGGTTATTTAGTGTTTTCAATCAGATCATAAATATGATTCTGTCAATACTTCAAGGAACAGAGAAAACTCGAAACAAACCCAACACCAGCTATTTCCTTCATGTGGGATTTAAAGGTTTAATCAGTTAATATTTCATAATGTGAATATGAATGCACGAATATTTGGGACAAAATCCATCAGAAAAGGCAAAAATGTAAATAAAATAACTGAAAAATATATTAATGCATAATAGACATTATAGACATAAATTATACATGTAAATGATGAAGTATGTAAAATAATAATTATGGTAATCATAATAATAACAGCTTTTAGCTTGTTGAACCTGCAAATCCCACACAAAGAGAATATTAGTTATTTTGGTTTGTTTCTGTATCCTACAAATTGACAAACAATTTGTTATTTTTTGAAATAGCAAATATTTCTGAATTTATTGACCTCTCCTTAACTGTTAGGCTGGAAGTTAAAGGGTTAAAGCATGATGTTCTTTACAGGCTCCTGTTACACGTTTGATTTTGGTTTCATCTTTCACAACAATACCCTGAAACTAAAAGTGATGCTTGTGCTTGACCTTGAAGGGGAATCAAGATGATCAGCAAGACTTTTTCTGGTTTCTTTGGTTTAAGTTGAAACACTGTCATGAGTAGGTATCAGGTAAAACAGTAAACTGTAGAAACAGTATTTTTCCCCTCCAAATTAAATTAAAACTATAGACATTTTTTAATAGATGAGACAGAGATATGGAAGAAAAGACTGTTTTGAATAGTTAATATAACAAAGCAGGACCCTTTTAGCCTTCTTCTCTGTGGCAGTCTGTAAGCTGAAATTGACTTTGGAGTTGCATTCAAACTGCTGTTGATAAATGCCAAATGAAATGTTGATGAAAAGGTTGCTGTATTTCTCAGTATTTAAATTCTGTTATTGTCAACAGCTCGACTTATTACAAATGTAAGTATTTTTTGTATGCACAGCACAGAAACTGGAGTCGTACATAACCTGTAAGAGTGTGTATTTCTCTGAATGCGGCCTGCCTTCATAAACACTCTCACCCCCTCTGTTTTTCATCAGAATGTCTGTTTCAGACCGAGCAGAACCAGAGACACGGGGTGAGAGAGAGCAGGAGGGAAAGAGAGAGTGAGAGAGACCCCGCTGCATCCCAATCAGCCCGATTCACTGAGGCAGAACTGTGCCTAAAATACTGGGACTGAGGTGGTCCCGCTTTGCCCTCCCATTTCCAATTCTCAGTCACCACAGTCCAATGCAATTCAAATAATAATAGGAAGACGAGGTGAGAGTGGATGGATATGTGCAGCATGCTGAGCTTTTTCAATACCCGACATGACTCATGAACATTAAAGAAGTTAGATCAGGTAACGTGCAGGGGGTTGAGTGCAGGTTAAGAAGAGTCAGGCCTGATTTTTATGAAATAACAGTGATGTCTTATCAGTCTAATCATGAAGTGGTGCTTTGAGCACGAGACGAGTCCTCTCTCTACTTTTCATTATGCAGCACATCAGCTTCACCTTCTAAAAGAAACAGTTATTGATAAATAACCATGAAGCATCAGCTCTAACTGGTATTTCAAAGGAACACAAACACTGTGATCAAATACTCTGGTGTAGACAATGATATTTCTCTATATACCATTATTCTACACCGTAAAAACAGAATTACAAATGTATACTGTATATATATGACAGCCGCATCATACTGGAAAATATAGAGAGAATCAGTGTAACACATTGTTGTGCAATTTTGTCACAATTGAAAAAAAATCTGACAGAAAATACACAATATATACATAGATATAGATATAGATATAGATATAGATATAGATATATATATAGATAGATATATATATATATATATATATATATATATATATATACATATATAGATAGATAGATAGATAGATAGATACTAATACATACATATACACAATATGGAAGTAAGAAAACCAAGATATAACAAAAATAAGAAACAAGTGTAAATTTGAAAAGAAAAACAGAATAAATACACAATCTCCATGGTTCGACAGAGTAAGCAACATTTATAATGCTGGGTTGAAAAATCCGATGGCTACAGGCAGGAATGACCTCCTGTGACGCTCCAAGAAGCGCTTCCACAGCATAAGATGCTCCACCACCAGGCTGCTGAACAGTTTCCAGCTACAAGCTGTCCGGTTTTTAAAACATTATGGCTTAATTCTCTGCAATGGTCTTGAATTATTCTAAATTGAATTATTATTGCTATTGCTATTACAATAACAATTTTTATTTTATTTTATTTATTTGTATTATTATTATAATTATTATGAATTCATTATTATTATTATTATGAATTATTATGAATTATGAATTATTATTATTATTATTATTATTATTAATAATAATAATAATAATAATAATAATAATAATTTATCTATTTATTTATTTACTTTAGCAGGATGCATAAATGTATATACGAATTATTGTGATCCTGGAGAAACACCTTCTCCTTCTATTGATACATTGGTATTAACTAAATGACAATACATTTGAATTTGATTTGATCTGATCTTGTGGGATGAGTTGTGCAATGAATGTAGTCCTGTCCTGTGTTGGCCCACCACGCTGTGGAGGGGGTGTGAATCATTGTCCAAGATGCCCTAAAGCTTTTACCCCTTTTAAAACTTGTTTTTACCCAGTAACAATCTGTTCCTGTCAGCAGTTTGAAAGGGTCTAATCAGAATTTGCAAGCGACAAATTTTTACTGACTTGCCTCCAGTGGAACACCACACCCGGGTCAACCTGCTAATTTACATCATGACATCAGCATAACATCACGCCCGTCCCCTCCGTTTGTAATTTACGTGACTCCTTGCCATCTCAGCAACAAATTCCATTCGCCTTCATCTCATCAGCACTCAAATGTCGTTCAGAGGGACAAAAGTACAAAGTACAGAAAACAGCTGACCACCATGCAAACAGCTCCCTGCTCCTTTCATTGTCATTTCTTGGAGCGTGGATGATGTCATTGACATGATGATATCAGCTCGACGCACCACAACTCCTCTGCTGCAAACTAGACCTGGGTCTGCTGGCAGTGGGACAGGAGTCACATGCAGATTGTTAGCTGGTTAACCCATACTGAAAAAACTGCATTGACCACTAACTTTAGAGTGAGAGCGATTTTAGGCAGCATCTCCCTCCCTGGCACCGCTGCTACGTCACTAGCTTTGTGGATCAGTTTGTTTGTTCTGCAGGAGTCCACCACCCTGAGCCTGCTGGCCAAGCACGCAACAGAATTCAGGATGACACTAGCATAAGCAGACACGCAAAAAATCCTCAGCAACCTCTGACAGATGTTACAAGACCTAAGCCTCCACAGGAAGTAGATGTAGCTCAGGACCTTCTTGTACACAACCTCTGCGTTCTTTGTCCAGTCCAGTTTATTATCCAAGCACACTGCCAAGTACTTTTAGTCCCCAACCGTGTCCACACTAACCCCCTGGATGGAAACAGGGACCAGAATAACAAGTGAATAGATAATACACTATACCTTAAAACAGTCCTTGATAGCCAAAACTTTTGCAGTACTTGGTTTGAGTCTGTTTTGTACCACTCAAGCAAGGCCTTTGGATGAATACAGTTGGTTCTGTGTCGCCAGCAACAGAATTATCTCAGGCAAACAGTTTAATCCTGTGAAACTGTAGAGTGCAAATCCTGCTACAGTTCTCCCTCTCCTCTGTATCACACACACTCCTACACACACGTACACAGAATCAGGCATGCCCCAAATGCAGTTGGAGCGGCAGGCAAAATTGAAAACAAATTTCAGTCCAATTTTCACACAATAGAAAGGTGGCCGTGGTAATCTGGCCAAACGGCGACTCACAAAGCCGGGATCAATCTCCTCTCTAATCCTATTGTGTTGGGTGTACCTGCTTACAGTGGCTCAGTCTTGTATCCCCATTTCCACCACATTCCCCTTCCATTATTAAGCACCTGTTAGAACAAGCGCATTCACCTGAAAGGAAAGCACTCCAGGCTATTAAACCTTTGCCTACAGGAGAAGTCGGCCTCATGAATGTCTTTATTGAAGTGTAAAAAGCCCGGCTTTGGTTTCCAATTTCCCACAATACAGTCACAATTACTCTCCGCTTTAGCTATTTGTAGGAAAGTGCTCGCTTACTCCAACTCTATTTCTCTATTTTTATTTCCACTCCAAAGTTTTTGTTCCATTTTTCAGTCACCTGAGGCTGATCTGTTTCAGATGCTCTATAAATAGACACTTTATAGGAGAAATCTGAGCTTGACGTGGATCCTGCTGTTATCATTCTTTCTTCTGGTGATCGCTGCGTGTGTGTAACCTGTGGGGAATTAGTGTCGTAACCACGTCTGCTGAAAAAAACAGCTTTCAAAGGCAACTGCAACACATTGGCTGTGCTTTTACAAAAACTTGACTAATCAAAGTACATTAGTAGCTGTGTTCATTATGCTGGACACAAGGTCTACCTTGGTAAGAATAAAGAGAAGAATAGGAACATTAGCTTTAGAAAAAATACTTACTTTATTTAATGTCGATGCTCTGTTTTCTTTGCTGTCAAATTCGTTATGGCTGTTTTCACATTTACAGCTTGTTAGCTTATATCCTATTCAGGCCATAAAAATGACACAGCAGTGCATTTCTCCTTTGGCTGGTTTTTGGGTCACAGCACAAAGCAGACGAAATCACACACAAACAGAGGGCCCTCCTTACCTGATTATGTCACAGCACTGCATATGCAGCCAGATGTCTCAGTCCAATGTATTCTCCGCTATATGGAACTGTTTGGGTTCTTGCAAGTTGTTGGGGAGTGACACTAGTGGGGTCGTCTTGCTCTCTACGAGCATTGGCAAATGCTGTCTTCAGTCCCTTAAATAGTGACTAGACATTGTTGAGCACTGAAAGTCTTAAGTCATAAGGATACTGTCAGGGGTTTCAGGAGAGCTGAGGAAGTCACACACTCTGTGATTTCTGCAATTCCTGGTAATTCCTGGCAGTTCCACGTATAGGGGCTGTTTCATTTAAATCAAGTTTTTCTGCTGTTTCCTGATTAGCATCATGCAGTTAAGGCTACATTGAGAGTTTGGAAGATGAGCATATTTGTTAAATATATGTATCATATAGCGAGTTCTTTTTTAGAAAACTGGGTACAGGGAGAATTCACTGTAAAGAATGTTTGAGACTTGCACAGTGTTGCTCTGAATGTATCTGAAAATGTATCTTAAATAACCCCATAACATTCATATAAGTGTTAAATGATACATCTGTGTGGTAAAATTAAATGTGAAACGATAGTCTTAAAGTAGTTAAGCTAACGGCCGTTAGCCGCAATGACTAACAGCTAACAAGGGCAAACAACACGAGCAAGTGGGATCTGCTGTTTAACCTTGTTGTTCTTTTTCCAAATCTCTTCATGTTTATGTGGCTTAGATGTGATGGATTCAAATGTTCTCTGGCTGCAGTCTGTTCTTTTGTCAAGACTTGTAATTTGTAACTCTAACCCCTGACCCCAGCGACAGAGTGGAAAAAGTAGTCAAAACGGACCACTTAACAACTCATGTGGTGCTCCTTGGATGGGAGAGAGAGTCCCCAAAAGCTATGAGAAAATGCTTTTGACCCTTTTGTAAACAAAATGATTATTTTTGGGTCGATGCATTAGTCAGTGCTAGCTAGGTTTTCCTGTTATAAACGTTGGAGACCATACATAGAGTAGCCAAAATTTCAACACTCAATCACTTCTAATGCCCCTTTTCTTCCTTTTACTAAATAGATAACATTGTTTAGACTCCTGGGCTACCTGCTAGCCCACAGAAAGTATTGCATCCACTTTTGCTATGTTTTGCCTACACCTAATCCTAAGATGCTACTGATGGTGTGCGTTGTGAAAGGGTCTATTAAAATGCAAGTGATCTGAATCACTCATCATTTGATCATTAATTGTGATAAACTGTGCCCACTGTGTTTTTACTGTTGGTATTGTTTCTGTATCACTAAGGTACAATTACCCTGTCATTTAGTGTATTTGTGGAATTTCTTACTCTAATTAAAAAAATTGTAGGGCTTAATTGGAAGAAATCAGGGATCACCTATTCTGAGAGATCTCTGCTTGGTTGCTTGGTACCTTGTCAGAGTTCAGACTGTGTTTACATGTGTCCAAAGAGCCATGCAAAGGGAGAATACTATCTTGTGTCAGAACAACTTCTCCAAACCCAAAATCTAGGAGCAAAAGCGTCTTTAATTCTTTCATGGACCCTGACTCACACCCCTCCGGTTCTTTCCACAGATAAATTATATCAAATGAGAGGAACATCTTCTGTGCCTGCAGTGCATTTCTACCTGGGAGGAGAATAATTTGATCACTTAGAATGAAAGTTTTAGCTCCTCAGATTAATCAGCATATATTATCTGCTGTTAGAATTTGGGAATGCATTGGTGGAAGCATTTACTCACAAATGTCTATAATGTGTTGACTTATTACCTCAAATTAATAAATAATACCATTCTGAGCCAAGACAGAGTGAATATGATTTGCTTCATGCACACTGGCATCCAAATCGAAGAGTTAACCTCATCCTTGCAGAGTGAGCAAATTAAATCAGAGCATGTCTAGCGTGGCTGCAGAAGCAGCAACTCCTCATCATCGATCTGTCTGTCGGGCTCTTTGCCAATGACACGCACAGCGCTTTCACACAAGCGAAAACTATTCACCACCACAAAAAGCTAAGGGGTAAGAAACACCCCTGCAAAACTTCTCATTTCTCTTTTTCCTCTCTGATGGTATCAAGTCTTTCCTCTGTGTGTGGCTCTGTTTTCTGAAGTGGCACAGGAGGCTCAGCAGATCCTGGAAACACCTGGCAGAGGTGAGAGAAACACTGGCACAGCTGGGAACAGCAGGTGTAGTGACCAACCAATGTGTGGGCTCTGATAGTGCTGCATCAGGCAGTGCTAAGCTGAGCTAAGCCAGGCTGTTAGGGCCCTAACTGGCTGGCTTGCTTCAGCTTGTGGTTGTGTGGTTGTGTTCCATTGAGATTTGTTGCTGCAGGGGAGGGAAAATGGCACAGATCAAGCTGATCAAAAAGATGTGGGAAGAGCAACAAAAAAGAGTTGAGGAAAGACAAAACTCTTTGAATAATCATTTATTTATTTGCATGTATAATATAACTCTCCAGCGTCTATCCACTGGCCACATTCCCCAGGCAGTGGGGTTTTTTTGTGTGGTTTTTTTTTTCTCTGATTATGACAAAAAAAAAATACATAGCTCTCACAGATCTTAGGTTTTTTTATGTGTCCTGTTAAATTACATTGATTTTCCAGAGAATGCACAGAAGGTCTTTGCATCATCTGCCCAAAAATGAAAGTTAGAAAATGCACTTTCAAAGTAGAATGTCAGACCTCCTTCATCCCTCAGTAACTTGCGATAGCCCCCACCTTTACACTTCTTTAGCACCTCTCTTCTTGATTTACCAGAAAGTGGCTGCAAGGCAAAGAGCTGCAGACAAGAGCTTATAAACATCCCAATTCAAGACTTACCAACAATGTGAAGTGTTTTTGTATGATTTGGTCATTAAATGGGGTAACTCCTGTGCTGGTTCAGTCAGACAACTCAAGCTTCACATATTTCAGGTTGTGTACTTATAGAATCACTGTAAATGCCAGGGCAGAAATGTTTTCTTTGTGGCATTTCACTGAAACAAATATAGAATAAAGTGAAAAGGACAGTTCCAAAGACCCATGACTGGCAGGGGCCCTAAATTTAATTCCTATCGTAAACTTTTCCAAATAAGCAAACACTCTTCTAACATGTCTTTCCTTTGTTTGAACTGCAAGAAGGCATCCTTCAGGGGCGGCACCATGGTGCAGCAGGTAATGCACGTGCCTCAAAGCAAGATGGTCATCGATTCAATCCCGGGGTCAGGCAGGGTCTTTCTGTGCGAAGTTTGCATGTTCTTCCCGTGCATGCATGGGTTCTGTCTGGGCATTCCAGCTTCCTCCCAGAAACCAAAAACATGCTCATTAGGTCCATTGGTGACTCTAAACTGCCTTTAGGTATGAGTGTGAGCGTGAACGATTGTCTGTCTCTCTATCCATTGACTGGCGACCAGTTCAGGGTGTACCCTACTTCTCGCCCAATGGCAGCTGGGACAGGCTCCAGCTGCCCTGCGACCTCAAGAGGGATAAGCGGTATAGAAAATGAGTGATAAATGAATGAAGGCATCCTTCAGATTGCCTGCATAATGCTAGAAGGTTTTATTTTACATGTGGGATGCTTAAACATGTGCTGAAGGCTGGAAAGTCCTCACAATACAGTTTAATTCACTTTTTCCTTTTATCAGGGAAAGGGAACTATGGACAGAGCCTGCACCCTAGTTTATTTTTCCTGTAGGCAGTACAAAATAGGATTCTTTCTATGGTTTGATATACTCCATATAACTCAATTCAGTCACTTCCACAACCAGTATTATTTACTGGCCAACAACAAAATTATACACACCTCTCTCTCCCACTCTCTCTCTTTCTATCTATCTTAAAATTATATAGACAGACAGACAGACAGACACTGGTTTAAGAAATGTTTTGTCAGTGACTATTTTGAGTTCAGTATTGCGATCTGATACTGTAAGGAAAGAACAGGACTAAATCAACTTTTTGCTATGCATATATGTTTCTTTATATGAATGTTTTTTTAATCAATTTAGTGGATATGTTCAAATGTTTGGTGTCAATGTGTGCACTATTTTGTTTTGACCTTGTTTTTAAAGTTTTAGATGAAAAAGGTTCACAAGTAGTGATTCTATAATAAGAAAGTTTATGTATTTATGTGTATATGTGTATTTTAAATATATATGCATTTATGTGAAGAGTTTGTCTTCAGTCTGTTCTATAGTGAAGTGTCTTGAGATAACACTTGTTATGAATTGGTGCTGAATTGGTGCTATATAAACAAAGATAATGAAAAAAAGATTCATTCAACACACCTTCACGTTTGCTCCAGCCGAACTGACACTGACAAGAGCTGCAAATCTGTGTCTTGAGTTAAAATGTCGTAAAACTTTTTTGTTGTGCTGAAGACACTTTTCTAGTGACTTGTCTGTGTGTGATCAGACCCTTTGGTGTTCAGAAAGGAGGATGAAAACCTTTAATGCCAAACCTCTTCCTCCGATCGTCTGCCAAACATTCATCCTCACTGTGTCTTGTACTTACCGCTGAGAAAAGTCAGACAGAGATCCCTATCATAATTCAAAGAACAGACATGCTCTTTAAAAATGACTAGCCTTAAATGAACCCTAAAGATTCAGACAGATAAAACTCTCGTGTGTAAAAGCATACAGCACAAGGCTTATGACCCACTATAATCATGGCTCTATTACAGAGGGGATTTTTACATGAGTAAAACAAAACGAGGTATATCATAAACATGTATTTTGTCTGCCTTTTATATCCATCTCATAATCTTGCAGGTCTGTGAGCAATTCTCTAAAAATGCACTCTTTATCATCCAAGTATGGGCTTGCATGGCTTGTGCTGAGCATTTATTCAGGCCTAAATGTGCTGATAATAATGGCAGTATCTCAGCCAGCATGCATGCTGCCCTTGAAGATAATGTTCCCTCTTTAGATAAAGTCTGAATCCGTGGGGACTATTTCTTGCACCTGTCCCCAAGCAAACCACTCAGTGAATTTACATTTTGGGTATTTAGCCGAGGCTCTTATCCACTCAAAATTATGATGAGAGAGCACAGAGAGGTTTAGCGAATAGCCAGGGGACACTTCATCAAGATACTTGACTGCTAAAGAGGAAAAAGTGAGACCATAATGGCCCCCGGCACTAAACAAACTTATTCTGTCCATGAGGGGTTGGAAAATGTCTTTATTTTATGCTTTCACACCAGTTGTATCCAAGGCCAGAGGTGTTCTTTTGGGTTGTCCATCCATATGTTCTTCTGTCTGTATGGCTGTATATTTAAATCTCAGGAGTGAGAAAGCTATATTTAATTTTGAGGAACTTTCTTCAAACTTCAAATCGATGTTAATGTGTAGGAGAACAGACTAGATCATGGGGGGTGGGTCAATGGGCAAGTGCTACACCCCCCTTACAATCTGCTTGGGAAGATATCATAACAACACTAATAGTTAAATCAATGGAACAGTACAGTAATCACAAACAATTTTTAGATGAGTCGTTTTAGTTGTAGATTTTTTACAGCTTTGCAGAGCTGTCTACTCTTACACTAGAATGAGCAGACTAGATATTACAGTCAGCAGTTTGAAGTGTCAAAAATCCATGAGCTTTTGTATTTTAACTTCACCCACATGTCCACCCTACTTTAAATATATTAGGTATTTAGGATCATAAGGTTAAGGCTGTTTAACTCCATGTTCACGTCTTGCTTCAAGGTCAATGTCAAGAAGACTCATATTTATCCTTTGCTTGTGAGCGTAGTCTTGTAAACATCTCAATGATATTTAAGGTAAAGGTCATGAGTCCAAAGTCAAGGATATGGAGTCTCATTTCTATCACTTACTTGTGTGTGCAACATCTAAGGGCCCATTTCTTCAACCACTTCATAAAAGACCAATTTGACTTAGGGTTGATCGTGTTTGAGATTGTATGCCATAGCTTTAAGTCATGGAGCTTCACGTTCATCCCCTTTTTTTAAACACAATATCTGAAAAATGTCCTCAAACTTCGCTGAAATATCCTCTCTGTCTCAAAGATGAAAAGGCAGGGTTTTATACTTTGATGCTCATATGGCCCTTTTCCACTGGCACGCCTTGGCCCTACTCAACTAGGCCCTACTCGATTTGCAGCGTGTTTCCACTAGCCCAGTATCTCCTAAAACAAGCTAGTTGTAGTACATACTTCGCTCTGGTTCCAAGCGAGCTGAGTCGATACTGAAAGATGACGTCACCGACTGCCGGCTACTGATTGGTCAGACAATGTCTTCATCAATAAGTCATGAGCGCGACGACCTAACATGCTAGCGGTAGCTACCGTTGGCTAACCCTCATACGTCTTTTCTTTGCAGCTCAATTGCTCTCGTCCGCGGCTTCATTCTGTTGTATAGCTTCCAAAATTCTCCCGTACTTCTCAAGGGGTATTTCTTCTTACCACCTGCAGCCTTCTTCTGCTTTCCTTTTTTACTCAGTTTGTGACAAAAAGCCACAGATTGTTGTGTCGCGCTCAAAATGACGTTACCGCAGTGCCGTTCATCCCGTTGGGCAGCCGACTGGGGCTAATGAAAAAGCAGCACAAGGCGAGTACAGTAGAACCGGGTAGAGTCGTGTAGAGTAGGGCTAATGGAAAAGGGCCAATAGACTTTGGGCCTCTTTCCTTGCCAATAAGATTTATATGAATCATGCTACCACAAAAACCACACCAGCCTATCCTCCTGACCCATCACTGTAATTTCACTCATGGAGGTATGAAACCACTTGGAAGTAGTCCTACTTTCTCTTGTTGGTTAAATTTCTTCAGGTTTTTGTCACCTCATGCTATACGGATGCTTTCATATACAAACGCTGCCCTTGAAGCAGCAAACCCCCGCTGAGTAACAAGACAGCAGGGGGTCCTTCTCAGTGCTCGAGAGAATCAGCGCAGGCAAAGTTCAAGAAAACAGGAAGCCAAGATGAGTGCAAAGTAGCACTGCACCAAAACATTAGGACACCACCTACAGCCCAGAGAGGACGGAGAGGATTAAAGCCTGGGCCTGAATGTAAACAAGAGACTGTCAGCTCTGACCTCTCCACACTCATCCAAATCATTGCCAGGAACACGTTCGACTGTGATCTAAGAGAAGAGCACTCGAGAACGGGGTTAAAGCTTTATGTTTGGACACTGAGTGTGGGGAAGAGCGTGGGATGCTGCAGTGTATGGCGACCGCACTCAGGGGTATTTAGAGGCCATATCCTGCCAATTTTTTACATGACTCCCACGAGGAGAGCACATGACAGATGTTACGGTTACCTTCGAAATAGTGTGCAAGCATGTCCACGTGTTTCGTTAGTAAGTAAAAGGACAGTAAAAGGACATCGTCATGCATGTTAAGCTGTTAGAACAACACAGCAAAGCAAACCTCTCATTGAATCTTCCCATTAACTCACACGCCTGCTGATGCTTTTTCACAAAGCCTCACTGTTTGGCCCCAAAAGGGTGGATTTCAACACACTGAAGTAGAGCAGCACACAGCCAATGTACAATCCAGCTATCAGTCATTGCTACAAGAAAGAAGTACATTTGTAGAAGTCATTTTGTTAAGCTGCCCTTTAAATTATCATGTCATCATTTAATCCATCAGGCTGCCTGTTTTTTATCAGTCATTTTCCACTCCAGGGGTTTTCACCTTAAACAGTCAGGGATGGATGACAGACGGTGCTGAGAACACTATAACATATTTCTGCTCTGTCAAGTCATCACATTAAGTCAGAGCCACCCTTGAAAACTATTTATTTTCACTATGATTCATTTGTATCATTTGTTTTGTTATTCCCACCTCTCATTTTTCTCAGACTGTCAGTGGGTGACACCTCTCTGTTTGTTCTGATGTGCAAAACTATTTGACAATTCACCTTACTTGAATGAATAAGTGGAAATAATTGAGCAGAAGTTACTGCGATGGTGGCTGCTCATTATTTTTTGTTTTAGCAAAAGGAAATCGAGTCAAGCTAAAGTAGGCGATTTCCAAAGTTCACAGCATTCCTCATGTTTCATTCGGTATCATGACCTGGGAATAAATAACTGTTTATAGATGCGAACACCTGAACTAAAATCTCGCTAAAGTTATTTTAACCTGAAAGCCAGAATACAGAGTCTACAGCTTTAACCCATAAAAATTCTTTAAAAATGATCCCATCATAAAGATAATTTCCGGCTACATAACAGAAATTTATTTAAAATCAAAATGGACAAATGTTTCTAAAGAGTTCCCAAGGAACTGATTTTTCCACGGAACTTAAAACACACATCTAAACACACAGAGTCCTATCACATATTTCAAAATTCTGAAATTTCCTGAGCCACTTTGTGTTCTGAAATCTTGAAAATATTACAAATTTCTGTCAATTGAAGAGAAAACAAATCCCAAAAAAGTAATAATGAACAGAAAACATTAGCATTTTTTTAGATTCCCTAGCAATAATCCTCCATGAATAAAAACACAGAAAGCGTATGATGTGGGAAATGAAAAAATGAAAACAGAAAAAAGATAGAAGAAAAAAAAAGAGAATAATTTCATAAAAAAGGTGGGAAAGTCTGGCTTACATTTGTTTTTGCAATTTTCTCTAAGGATCAATAGAAAGTCACACACCCTGTACAAAGCTCTTATACATATTATGACATCGATATCATATGCTGTACATTTGTTGTATGTCCAAATGCAGTTACAATTAAGGCTATTTTATGCTATTCTTTTTTATTCTATTCATCATGGCCGGTCAGGCTTTATCTAATTTTTTATCCTCGAAATCACCCTCCCAACTTTTTACAGCCCTTCCTCCACATTTGCTTCATCACTTTAATATTTACCTTTTATTCTGACGCTGAGGCTCCATCACAGGAGTGATCCGGTGCCGGCAGCTTGAACTTATGTAGCCAAAGTCCTCCCATTCACTCATCCTCAATACGCCCGTTTCTTCATGTCAGTGAAGTCTGAAAAATATAAACCAGTTGGAGTTGAAGAGAAATAACTGAGTGAAGGCTTTCCACAGAGAAATGACTGTAAAGACCCTAAGCCACCTCACCCAATCTTTGAATTTCTTGCAAGAAAAAAAAAAAAAACATATTAGTTTTCACAGTTTTCTGATAAACTGCAACAACGTTTGTAATAAATATAAAAATGTATAGTTCCCAAATTGGAAAAATGTTTTCCTTATGGTTTTTTTATGCCATTTAAAGCCTGGCTATGTGCTAGTTTGTCACTTTTCATTTGTGGACACTTCATCGAGTATCTGATGGCTTTGTGTTGTAGCTGCATTTCCAAACTGACCACAGCACTGTCTGAAATGAACAGCTATGTGTTGTGATGTGTCGATGTTTAAAAGACAGATTGTGACTATGCTGGATGAAATCCGCCTTGGGTGCCTGTTCCCTGCTCCATCTTTTACTCTGTGACTGAATCGATGGAGGCTGGCCGATTTCAGCCGGGCTCTGACACAGCTGAAGCACTGCATACCATCATTTAGTCCCAATACTTTGGATAATGGAGTCACAGCGGTGTCGGATGGAGGGAATCTGCTGTGGCAGCCTGCCTGGACGAACTGTCTGATATTAGCTGGCCTGAATGATCACCACAGACCCCATAACCAAGCCCTGATTTCTATTTAATACATCTAGGAGGGTGTTAAGACGTGTCGCAGGGCCAAAGATTGGATTGGAGGCAGGGCTGGGAGTGTGGGATGAAAAGCATGTTAGAGAAGAGGATTCTGACTGTCACTACCTGTGGGATCATTGGATTTCACTTCGTCTTTGAGGATGTGTAGTGGCGTCTTTAATGTGACCTCATTTAGAGGTGCTGAGATGGACTGGGAGCAGAGGAAAATGAAGGAGGGGAGACAGCAATATGTCGAGATGTGTAAAAGATCATTACAGGATGGAGCTTAGAGGAGACCTTCAACAATCACTGACCTTGACCAAAGAGGAGTCCAGATTTATCTGTGTTCGATTATGGCCCAGTTCCCCCTGATTTGATGTTAATCACATTTCAATTCAGCTCAGGAAAATTCTCATTAGGTCAGTCTCCTCTCAGGTCAATTCCATCGGTAAATGGGCCATTTTTCATTTCGCAGCTCCTGTGTAGCTCCATTTTGGATTAAACAGGGGTGTAAAAAAGCCTCTATTTTTTGTTTAAGTCTTATTACTTGAAAAAATACCCTTGGAGCATGACCTCAAAACTTTAATTATATTTAAATCTAAGTTGTTCTTCCTAGTAGATCAGCTAAGACCTGACTCCAGACAACATCGAATCACAACCTGAAACTTTAAACACTCTTTACATTTAAGTGACCCAAAAATGCAAACAGGTCATTTTTACCAGAAGACAAGGATAAACAATAATCTAGGGCCTCAATTGGGGCACCAAAACATACTCTTTGCAGGTGTTGCTTCTGTGATTAAGACATATATTTAAAATGTAAATGGGGAGAGGGGTACTGTTATATTTTGAAATATTTTTTTCTCAAACACACAGTGCTCTCACTTCCTCTCCTTTGGTTGAAAACACCAGGGGGAAAAAAAATCAGTGAAATGTCCAGACAAATTCTGTTTTCCAACTTATTTAATTTCTAAACATTTTCCTGATCAGCAAAAATGAGTGATAAAAGATTAGGATAAAAAATCTGAAACAAATACAAACAGTGTCAACAGTATTTGATCTACTTTTTTGAGGATTTGAGTTTGTTAAGAGGCAACACGAGCTGGGGGGCGGGATCTTGGAACACAAAGGGGAGGGGTGAGTGAAGGGGGGGCAGGCTGCGTTTTTCAAATCTGTCTCAACAGCCAAAATGGTTTTCAGATCATAGACCCGAGCTTTAACTAATGTGTAGACAACCTCTTTATTTTCATAACTTTATTATATCTGCTCTGATTAGCCTTTATGATAAGCTTCAATATTATGTCGTAGTTCAAAACTCCCTAGAGAGGCAGATTGATCCAGAAGCTATACAAACTTTTAGGTAAGTTTGTGGCCTCCAAATTGAGATCACCTCTAAATAGAATAACATGGAAAATATTAACATATGAACAAAAAATCTAAACATTTGAGAAAAGTGAAGTCAAGGACATTTTCAGCTGATGAGTACTTTCTTTGTTCCTTTCCTGCTCTGTCCTCATGAGAAAGTATGAGAGGGACAGAGGCAATAAACAATGGACATTACACACTCACTTACTTCTCAGCATCAACACTGTGAATCAGCACAGGCAAGGTCAAACAACACAGGGCCTGATCTGTTCACTGATTGGATGAGGCGAGATGATGTCATCACACTGCAGCACCAACAGACCCGTGAATTAGAAAGTTAGGGCAGGGTAGTTTATGGTCTGAGTTAGCAGGGTGACATTGGCCTTCTTTATAGCACAGAGGGTATAGGTGAGATTGGGGGAGATTGAAATCGTTACTGCTGTGAAAAAAGGAAAAATTTGTGGGTCACATTTGGAATCAAAGTAAAACAACTTTATTAAACTTCACTTAATTTGTGAAAAGACTACAACAAAGTCCAAATATTTTGATTTAGGTCGAATATTTAAAGCTATTAGCAGGTAAATAATGACTATCTGAACTATTTTGCAAATATTATTCCTCCAATAAGTAACTATTTGTATGCTTAAATAAACGCCCCCGCTCCTGTCACATCTCTCAGTACAAATCCATCGCCTTGGCGCTCAGCAGGGTTGTGATTTACATTGTGCCGCTCCGTTTAAAAACTTGTCACCCTACCGCAGAGCTGGGTATAAATCAGAGGTCACAGATTGAGATATACCCAGCTGATTATTAGCAAAGGGTCTGGGACCAGTGATGAATGCTGCCATAATCTGCTGATGCATGAAGAGGGAAGTACATCATCCCCTCCTCCGTACCAAGCCATGACAATCCTTCTCCGTTTTAGTCACTGCTCTGCTGGCACTCAGAGGGGAGATTGGCTTTATCATTGGCCTTAAAGGTGAAGGTGTGTTGTGCTACAGTGCTGACAGGCTTTTAACATTGACATTGCCAGTGGAAATAGGCAGATATGTGGTTGTATGAGACATGTTAGAGGTTTTACAGCAGCTTCTACATTAAGCGTTTAAAACGGCTCTTACAACACAAACAATATGACCAATGTGTTTTGGAAATGTACTAATGCATTTAACTGTAAACCTGAATAACAACAGATAAGCATAATCACCAGTGTTGGGCAAATTACTTTAGAATAGTACTTAGTTATAGTGACTAATTACTTTCCAAAAAAAAATAATTAAATTAATTAGGAAATTATTCCCTCATAAATGTCATTAATTACCAGGGAAAGTAATGGTTGTGTTGCTTTTTTTAAAAAAAGCTTTTACTGCTTGAACTATGAGGCTTTGTCTCCGTGTCCTTCCTTGTTAAAACTTGGCCTGCTACAAGAAGCGCTGGCATCATCAACAGTGTTATCCGTGTTTTTGACCACTAGCTTTTTAGAGTCGCTCAAACTGGAAGCGGAACAACACTTTGAGGCCACAATCATGCACAAATCGTCCAGTCAGACCCATTATTAAATTTAATTTACTATAATTTCATTTCAGCAACCTTGAAGCACAGAGTTTGACCCAGATTGAGACTGTAGAAGCACTTTTCCCCCTTGTTAAGAAACAATAAAGATGAGATTTGTACATCAAACTATTGGCCTCTTAAAACAAACACACACCAACCTCAAGCAGTTAGTGTGTTTGCCCATCATTTAATTTTAAGATACAGGTTTCTGCAACTCATTCTTTTATCTTTTTCTTGCTGACACAGATATGTATATGAGCACCTGGCTTATAATAAACTTGCAGTCATGTGATGTTGGGTTTCAGCCTCTGTCTGCTGTTCCATTCACCTTAAATGGTTCTGACTGTCTGCTTAACATTTAAAATACAACGATGGCAGAGAGAGTTACTCCAGTTGATATAAGACAAGAAGCAGCCACCAAAGGGGGCTGAGTAAAAGTTTAAAAATCCTTATCAAGTTGGCTACCAAAGCCTGGAAATGCTCTCCCTCTGCTGATGCTTTTACTCCCATCTGTGGAGCACCCGTGAAAGAGAGATGGAGTGCCTGGCTCACCACGAGGAGAGCTGAGAAAAAGGGGGTAGGGAGCGGGGGTCAATTACCTGAACACAATTACTGCATCTAACAACCGCCATCCATCACTTGCATCCTCCCTCAGCAACCCGGCAAGCATCCCATCCCCACATTTGGGTTGGCTTTCCCGCCAGATCGGCCAGACACTCTGTCATCCCAAAGAGGCCCCTCCTCGCTCCAATTGCAGACCTGAGCGGCATTCTTAAGCAACCTTCAATCTGCTTCTCCTCCTCGTCCTCCTTGTCCTCTTTTCTTTTCCCTGTGTGTCTCTCTCTTGGACCCCCTCTGGCTAGAGGTACGTTGGCAGTCATGCCTCAGGAGGGGTGGAAAGGCCAGACCTGCCTGGCAGAGTGCTATCTAAATAGGAGTGAATGGAGGGCTTTTAGACCAATTCACTGCCAGCATATCAGGTTTGGATGCTTGCCAAGGCATATATTGGCCAATTGGATGACAGACCTAATGCCTCACAATGATGAAATAACCAGTTGTAGATTGCAGTTGGACACTTGCCCAACCCAAGACGTAATTCTTGAAATTGTTGCACATTACCTGATTTTGTCAGCTGTTAGGCCTTTTTCTTCCCTCTTTCTGCCACTCAGCTTTACCTTGTTTGTAGCACAAATGGAAGGAGCACTCTGCACCAGGGCTACAGGCGGCTGTTGATAGCTTTCAGTGACATGACCGGCACAGAGGCCAATGAGAGTTTGGTTTAGCCACTAATTATCCCTTTATGGAGCTTCTGCACAGGCTTCTCAATTTTACATCTAATACTGTATGTCTTTGTTATCATATATACATTTCTAATTAATGTAAACAACAACACAGTATAAGTGTTGTTCCTGCTATAATTTTTTTTCTGTGACAGTAATGTTTTTGTAGAAGGGCTGGGATGAAATATTCTTTGGCTTCTGACTACATCCGCAGTGAAAACTTTGAATTTTTCGCTTTGAATATCAAAGTTGTTTTATTGCAACTGCACCAAAATAAATTCATTTATTCATTCATTGTTCATTCAATCATTCATATCTCTTAGCAAAATCCAATTTAAATCATTATCTCAACTGCCAAAAAAACCTAAATATAGATATTTGTGTAATTCAAAGTTTTGGCATTCTGATCCCTTAACGGTCCAGTGTGTAGTTTTTAGCGACATCTAAAGGTGAGGTTTGAGATTGCAGCACTCCGGCGCTCCCCCCTCCCTTTCGGAGAACCCCTGAGCTACGGTGGCCCTCCAAGCACTAAAAGCGTTTTTTCAACATGGCGTCGTCAACGAGTGTTTCCAGCTACCAAGCTATCAAATATCTCTGTTGATTCACCACATTTGAAAGTTCAGAGAGTATTTTAGACGAGAAAGTCACCACGTAGAATACCAAAATGTGGTTATTTGAGCCATAAAACGCACGGATACAAATTTCATTTCGGTATTTCGGACATTCTGTTAAGCGGGCCAGTATGCTATCAAAGAAACTTCCGGTCGGCTCCAAAACAAGAGCGCAATTTACAAAAGCGTTGAAGAACTAATAGGAGATAATGAAGAATGCTTTTATTTTGAAAATGGGAAGTTTGCTAGTAGCTGATTTTTAGCTGAATGCTGTCTCAAGACGACTTGATATATAAGATATTACGATGGTAATGATATTGTTACGACCTGAGGCTGTTTTTTATTTGAGTCCGTTTTTCCAGTTTTTTGTCTGATGACTTTCATTTTGAAGCCTGAGGCCGTATTATCTGACAGAGGTTTTATTGAGGGGGGTTTTTCTGATGCCGTTTGGTCTGAGAAATGACAGAGGTTTTCCGAGGATGTCCTAAAATATACACCGTACCAATGTGTACATGTGCTACTAAATAACAAATTAGGAGCAAACAATAAAATTAAGGAGTACGGTGAAAATCTTTATATTTGTCTCATCAACAGCGCTATATAGCTTAGTTATCAGCCTATGTTTTCTGTCCACAGAAAAATGCTTGTGGCCGTGAAATAAGCCTCTCATAGCAGATACATTCTCTGCGTCTTCCTCCGACTTCTCCCGAAAGTAAACAAATAAATTCAGCTCCATATAAGAGTACAATTCGACACTTAGTCTTACCTGTCCAGCAAAAAACAGGCAACTTCTGCGTCTGTCTGCAAACTTATCCTTCAGGGACTTCCATCTGGGAAAGGCAGCGCCGATGTTGACCCTGTTTTTTTTGTCATAGCCTTTCCCGATGGCGTTTGGCTTGATCCCGTTTTCGTTTCTTTGACAAAGTTTCACGCTCCTCTGCTGGCAAATTGTACGTGTGGTCCTCCATGTTTGTTTGTATTAGCACAGCTGCTTGGTAATCACTATCTTCTTCTTCGTCTATTTCATAACTGTGCATTTCCGGTAGACGTCGAAAAAAAATGCGAAAGCGTATTTTTGTCCGTTCTGGGTTACGGTGGAGAAGATGGCGACGCAAGATGGAGCCCCCCATAAACGGGCGACCCACTCCTAGATTGATATAAATGACTTCTTCTAAGGTAACGAAAACAAAACATTAATTATTTAAGGCTGATTAGAAACTAGTTTAAATATACTTTAAAATAATATGTTCCATTTTTACCAAGTCTGTTATTTTATATTTTTTTTCGTTTAGCATTTAATAATACACACTGGACCTTTAAATAGAACCGAGGGAACAACCAGTTTTTGCTGTTGCTATGCAAATTTTGACTTTTCTACAAGTTTTTATGGGCAATTTTATGCTTTTGTTTTAATTTTATGGTGTTCAAGATGTTTTTTTTCAGAGAGGCTTGTGATCTTATCAAACGAATCAATCTAGGTTAAATGAGGCTACATTTACACGGAGACTCTCTGACCTAAAACGCAAAGATTTTTCCTTTGCGTATTCAAAGTCAATTTGCATTCAGATGGAGACGCTAGAGACGAATGAAACCGCTGTAGTATTCATACCGGTTCAGTAGATGGTGGTGTAGGTTTGCAGAGAGGCAGCGCTGCTACAATACACATACGAAGAAGAAAAACCTTTCACAAACAGCAATGGCGAGTGGACGCACAAAGACGGAGGAGTTTCTATTCTGGACAACAAAATAGTTCGGACAACAAATCTGTCTGGATAGTTTTGTCTGGATAACAAACCGAGCATGGTCAGCGGCATGTGAAAGAGTACTGCTCCACTATGGAGCCTGAATTCAAAAGTTAACAGATTTGGGCAATCTGCATCCCATGTAAAGGCCTAAAATGTTAGGCCTCGTGTAAATGCCCCCTAAGTTCAAAACTATGAAGTTCAATGGCTCCAAACTCTACCTGGAACCTGGAGGAGAAGGATCTGAACATTATGTGTTTGCAGGGTAAATTCGCTCACTGGGTATTCTCATTTTCACACATGGACCAAAAAAATGCTTTGCGGTGTCTTGTGGTTTGCTGTGTTAGATTTAAATCTATTCTTTAGTAATCTGTTGCCTTGATTGATTATAAACAGATCCAGATATAAATCTTGTGATATATGATGCTGGTTCTATTGAAAAACAACTCACTCATTAAGTCATGTCTTATGAGTACTTTGTTTTATTGGAGCCCGATGTATTGATACAGCCTCCTCATTGACAATCTGAAGGGAGAAATTGAAATTCTTATTCTCGTGCAAATAAACATTTCAAAACTCTTATTCGTTTTTGGTCATTTGAACACACTATATTAATAAGCAATTAACATTCACCCTTCCCTCCAGATTGTTACAATGGGTCCTGTGTGGTGTTTCTAAATTAATGGGTAACCTGCCATCACAAAAAAACACCCAAGGACAGCCTATTACCAGAGCCAGAGACAGAGCGCCCAGATCTGTAATAAAACAATGAGAGTCCCCTATGGCCTAACGGGTGCTGCGGCTCTGCAATATTATGTAGGCGGGCCGCCACCATAGCAATATTAGATGAAGATTAGATTGGATGAGAAACTCCTTTTTAAACGCGCCCAGAGGAGAGCTGTAAACATGCTTCGTCTTTTTTTTTCTCCTCTGGCCTATCTCTGCAGCACACATATCCAAACACATTCTGCAAGCACATACCACAGGAGGCAATGAGGTGACTTAGAAGGGAAAGGAAACATGATCAGAATAGTGATGAACACCCTGAATGGCAAAACAGGTGCAGCTGGAAGACAGGTGAGTGGGTTGAGTGGGGGGAGGGCTGGAGTGCAAGGTTATGTGGCTGCATGGCTAATGCAGGTCTCCTGCTGCAGCCTTGGGGTTACTGAGGTTAGGCCTTGGGTGCCCCGATTAATCATCACACCCCTGTCTGTGTGGGTATGTGCATGTGTCAGAGCAGTTCTAATATTTATTTTATCAGTCGGATTTAATCATGATTGCCCTTGAGAATGGGGCTGACTGAAATATTGATGCCATACATTGAAAGTGCTACAGCGAGCAAGCAACTGAGGAATATGGGCATGTTTTTGCTCACTTCAGCTTTTAACAACTGTGATTTCAGAGTTGTTACTGCCTTCGGTTTTGCTTGTGCATTGGTAAATACTTGAGATTGTATTTATAAAGTATCATCTTCTCATTGTAAGCCTGTGTAATCTAGGAACTCTGAGAAAATGCTCTACAAATGAATAAGAAAAGTATCAGAAAGAGGGTTTGTTTGGAGTTTAGCATACAAGAAAGGGAAGTGTAAGAGGTCAATTAGAATGCAAAATTAAATATTTGAAGGCTGAGGTCCAGTGTGTGAAATCTCAAAAAACTAACTAATTTACAGCTTAAAAATCGAGGAGTAACCTTTGTATCAGTTGTCCTTTTAAGAGGAACACAGAGGTGGCTTTGGTGGGAATTTGTTTTTGATCCTGCACAGATCTGATATGCATTTAGACAGAATATGCACTTTTTTAGGACAATTTTTGATCAAATAAATAAAGCTAAAGGCGCTGTTGGAGCTGGTCCTCCAAAGGCTAGCAGGGTTAGGGTGGGGGTCAGCATATAGTGTAAAAAATTAGGTCTGGGTAAGGATGTGTAAAATGAAGTTAAAGCGATCCAATAGTTAGGTTAAATTGATTAAAAGCCCTATCATATGGTTCGGGTGAAACAGTGGCTGATGTGATAGGTTTTGGGTATTAAAACTTGATACAAATTGATAAAGTAGTCATACATAAACTAATTAAAACTACAAATTACGATAAAAAATAAAACTAGTCTTGAGATTACAGGACTGTAGAAGGGGACCCAGAGGTGCTGGCAAGGTTAGGTTTGACTAGTGATGTGTAGAATGAAGTTAAAGTGACCCAGTAGTGAGATACAAAATAATCTAGGGTCAGGATTTGCATGGGGCTAAACCATCAGCATAAACAGTGCAGTAACTTGCATTCAGCTAATCTGTTTAATTACCAACAGCTCTTTACTAGTATGTTTAAAGCACTAATGTATGTAATGACTGATTTAATAACTTGAACTCATCGTTAATCAAGTGGGAATTTGTATTAATCAAAAACATTTTAGATGAATGTTAATTACGAATAAAACACTGTGTAGAAAACTAAAAGATACTAAGCATGCTTTTTATATAATGTATGATTATAGTTGTTTGAGAGCTCTTGGCAAAGATTGACATGAGACCGTTCCCTGTGTCCATCGGACCTGTTTAACCAGCACATCCTTAAAATGAAGACATTTTGTGGCTTTGGGGGGCTTTTTAAGTACATTAACTGAATGATGGAAATTTTAGTTGCTTATTTTATTTTCTCCCTTTTGCTTTCATCAGGTACTTGGATGCTTACAATTTTGACCTATAAACTACTGTTATGTTTTACCAACACAGCAAAATGCTAGATGCCATTTATTTATCACCTGTTTTCGTGAGAGTTTGTCTGTCTGTGAAGAAAATAACTCAAAAAGTTATGGATGGATTTTGATGAAATTTTCAGGAAATGTTCAGCATGGGAAAAGGAAGAACTGATTCAATTTGGTGTTGATCAGGATCACCGTCTAGATCCGCCATGATGAAAAATGCGATTTTCATGAATAACTACTGAACTAAAATAGATATCATTACGAAACCAATTGCTAATGGTTTGTTTTCATGGTCAAGGAATCTAAGTATTTACATGAAATAAAGGTAGGAATAATATTTATGGTAAAAATCACATTATGGGAGAGGACTGTGGTGCTGGCGGAGGTCTGCGCTCTCCGAGTTCTTTTCTTGTTATCTATTTATTTCTTAATCACACAGCAGAACAAGATACAGAAATAAACACGTGAACAACTTGGCAGAAAGTCAAGAGTCAAGCATTTTCAATCTTAAGCATCTCAAACTAATGCAGACCCAATTTTTTCTACAGTAGATTTCAGTCCGCAGGAGCAGCATATCTGAAGCTTCTTATACCAATCAAGATGAACTTTGGGGTCAGAGAGTTACAGAGCACAGACAGCTCTTCCAGCACTTAGAGTACCTTATTAAAGTGACCACAATTTGATTTTGACTGGTTATCTTAAGTCATATTTTTGACCTAAAGCAGGAGAGAGAGAGAATGGTCTGAAATGAATAAACACGAGTCATCTTCATAAGGTGGGTAAATCTGATTAGAAAGGGTTTTTTTCTCCAGTTTTGCCAACTTATCTAAACATTTCCATGTTATTAATAGAATTTAGACAATGTAAGGAGTTTGCTGCATACATTTAATGTTTTTAACAAGATTATACTATTAAAAATTAATTTGCTGAGACAGCACAGGTGCGTAAACAACAATGGAATAGCAGTTTGCAAATGTTGCCAGCCTATCCATCCATCCTGTCCACTAAGTTTTCCCCCTAAAAAACATTTTCAACCCAAAAACAAAGAGAGGGAGGACAGTTTTAATTGCACAACTAGGTTGGAAACAAAACAAAAGAAAATACTCTGAGTTACTGTGCACAATACTTACTCATTAAAAAAAACAGATTTTTTTTTTTTATTTAATCACAAAAATGTGTTCAACCCTTTAAGGCCCAAGACCATAGATTATAGCCAGAAAATTCTAATTTTTTGGGAGCTGAAATTTTTGTTTCACTTTCTACTAAAATCCATAAAAATCAAAATGTCCATAAAATTCAACATAAAGCCTTTTTGTATCTCATTTGATACATTAGGTGTTTTTGGCAACTGATAATCCATTAGAGGACATTTTTATCATTTATCTGATTGTATTCAGATGTTTTTTTTGTAATTTGTTGATCATATTGAGCAGAAAGAGGTATTATAAAAGTATGTATCAAATATGATACAATTGGCTTTATAGGGTTAAACCATTGGAGGAACCTGACAAAGTTTAAGGGCATCCCCCATTGATAGTTTCACCCACCCAAAGTGGGTATGCTAATTGAGTTAGCGTCCTTTAGCAGGAGGCATAATTGATACATAAGGAGAGGTTATCATCACATTTTGGACTGCCTTTTTTCTTACTCTCATCAATTCTCATCGATCAGGATGAGCATGAAGTGTGGAGGAGCACACCGTATGAGGAGAGACCATCATATTTGGACACAATATCATGCCAGGGCATTAGGTTGTTTCACTTAAAGCTGGTGTCTACGATTTGAAACCGCAGCCTGCCCCTCCTTCCCTCACCTCTCCCCTCCGTGTTCCAAGATCCCGCCCCCAGCTCGTGTCGCCTCATATAAGCCCCCTCCGGCAGAGCTACAAGCGACTAGCACAATATATCAGCAGCAAACTCAATCAAAAACAGCTCAGCTCAGCTGAAAGTATCAAACACGACAGACATCTCCCTTATAACACACAGCAGTAGCCATTTCAACTGGACCGGCGGCAATGCGGGTTTGGCGCCACCAGAGCGGAGCCGAGTGTGGGGGAGGATTAATCTTTCTCAGCCTGTCCTCCCCAGCTCAGCTTACAGTGCTAACGATTAGCGGCTAACAGGCTAACCCGCTCCCCTACAAGTTATTAGCCCGTGCAGGCACAAACTAACCAGAGTAATTCAGCAGACATCTCACACTGTAGTAAACAAAGCCATTACCTGATCAACCAGGGGCGAAACGGCCGATGCTGAAGGTCTGACGGCCGGCTGAGGCTTTTCGTTAGCAGTTAGCCCACTAACAGGCCTCAACCCGCGGGCAGAGCTCTGTTGGGCCCGCGGGAGAGGGAGGCAGATTCCCGGGTTCGGCGCTAGGCTTTTCCGGCTCCATGATAGTTCAGTAGCTAACGCTGCTAGCTGCTCACCGGAGGTAGAGGGGAAGAGGCGGGACCATGGGCAAGATGCTGCATACTGCGTAGTGAGGGAGACGAGGATTGGATGGACTCATGGACTAACTCACGTACCAATTAATAGTTGCAGGTTCTTAGGCTTGATTGGTCAGCTAGTATGCAGCTTTTCAGCAGATATACTGAATGGATTTTTTTTCGTTCTTTTTGGTCTTTATACTGTGTAGATAGGACCATAGGACCATAACAGCCTTATAAACAGTGTTATTAATATGTACAAAGCTTCCAAATCGTAGACCATAGCTTTAACTACTAAAAAACAAGAAGACATAGGGCTCTAATTTCGTGGCGCAGCGCAGGGGGCGCAAGCCTGGCGCACCCCACGCAGTGTTAATTTCGTGCGGCGCACCGCCGTGCGCTGCCAATTTGACAATTTGGTTGACCGTCTGCGCAGAGATGGGTGTGACGGCGCACCAGGGGGGAGGTGAAGGCGCACCTGGGGGAGGTGCCAACAGATTCGAGTGGCGCAGTGACAATTTCGTGCCAAAAAACAGTGCAGAAAGTGTGCTGAAAGCACGCCAGCTCCAACCTGGTCTAACCTCGGCGCAGGGCGGAGCGCACACTCCGCAGCTGTAATTTGGTGACAAGCGCACATGTGGGCACGCCTCAGAGGCAGGTTTCCAGAGTGTCAGGCACATTTTAATGCAATAAACAATCACAGCAATCACTATTTAATGTAACCGTCTGAACCAGCATATACAATTGTATCTATATTAATTGTCCCGTCACATCTGATGTCGGATTAAAGCCGTTTGTCATAATAGAAACTTCACCTGACAGCTGGAAGTTTGATGCACATTTTACAAGTCAACAATAAACAGCCTTAACATCTGATACTGAGTATAAATCTGGCTTCTCTCATTTAATTAAATTCAAAGAAAAGAGGGAGAAAAAAGACGATGAAAAAGGAGATCAAATAAATGTATGTCACTCAGGATTTACCCGTGATTTCCCATATTCCTCTATTTTAGTCTTTATTTTTAACGTGATCTAAAAAGATAGAGTAGGCTACATCATTGCAAGGAGGATGAGGAGGAGACACCGGGAGAGTATACAGTATCACTAAAGGCTCTGCTATTTGGCGATGACAAACCAGGAATGCAGGTGGATCACAAGCATTATGAATGGATAAGCCAGCTGTGGTGTAACTGTCTCTTATTTTTTTTACTCCTATTAATGACAAAGGAACAGATTACATCTGTCCCGGGAGCTGGCCCACACGGTGCCGCGCCCCGCTGTCCATGCCTGCTGAATGACAGCAGCTCTGACCGTCTCCAGCAGCGGGGATCATTCAATCAGGCGCTGCGCCTCGGCCGCAGCGCATTTAAAGGCGAGGAGAGGCGCTCATTTGATTGGTGAAGACGGCGATCGGCTGTGATAATCCCACTCACGTCTATTCTCCTCCTACTGTGACATTTGCGCGGAGAGGCAGAGACGTGGGCGTGGACGGGCAAGCTCTGCGCCCCTGTGCGCCATGAGTGCGCCTGTCTTGGCACTGCAGGAAACTTGCAAAGTGCGCTGGTCACACCCAGTGCGCACGGCGAAGGCCGGCGCAGGCAGGTGCGCCTGCGCTTGCGCCTGGTCTACGAAATTAGAGCCCATAATGATCATGTGACAAATTAGGATGGGGTGATAGCCAATGAACAAGACGACATGATCAAAATGGTTGACCCTCCCCCCCCTCCCTCCCCCAAACATGTACACTAGAAAAGCTTGGGTAATATATAACATGTCCATTCACATCTTCACTGCTGAGGTTTTAGGTCAGTGGGTTATGGGTTCAGTTCTTAGAGCAAGCTACAACCTCTTGCTAGCATTACAAGGAGGCAAAGGACCAATGATTTGTTCATTTGTCATTTATAACTTTGTTCATAATATCACTTAATCAATAAGAAAACTTTGTGGTACTCTTTCTTTTGCTTTCTTTTACAACATGAACTTCAGATGGTTCAACAAGAGAAAACTGAGGCTCAATAGGGTTCGTATGCCCCTGCCTTTTTTTTGACACTGACTCAAATTGCGGACAAAACTTTAAAAAAATGACTCTTCTCACTCTGTTGTTTCTCTTCACTTGTCTCTCATTCATCCACATCTTTTGACAAGCTACACCTTCCCTCCTCTCTGTACCTCTCGTCTGTAGCCCTGGAGCCCAATTACCCACCAAGAACACAGAGATCCTATCACAAAGACAGGTCACGCTCCAGCGTTCACTGATACAGGCCTGCAAAATTCCCAACATACCTGCTGCTGCCTGAAGCGTGGAATTGACAGAGCAGTGGCCCAACCCATCTCTGATCTGCTGTTGAGTCCAGTTTTGCCCACGTTTTGATTTGATAGGCGTTTGCATGAAGGGTATTCTGCTAATCATGTCTCAAATCTCATTGGCAGCTTGTTGCTAGTTAGGTAAACCTCACTGACCAGTGGAACTGATGACAGAGGGGACAATGATGCGTTGCAAACATTTACACAGCTTCAATTCAGTAGTTCTGTTGTGGTAGCCTTAGGGGCAGAAGCTTTGCTATTGATTGACCTAAGGCAATGGAGTAAGACAGTTGTGCAAGGTGAGGTTAATGATCACTTAAATGCTTTGAGCATCTGACCAGAAATGACTCAATTGTCCATGAGAAATTGCTTCAAAAGCAGCTGCCTGCTCTTGGTATTTCCTGGGACCCAAACAAGCCAAATTCATTAGGATTCCTTCAAGAGCCAAATATCTTCATTGGGATGGTTTTGCAGGAAAGGTCAACCTCAAAGACCTCAAACAGTACCAGGGGGCTGGGAATGACTGCCAAATGATGTCACAATCAACACACATTTAGGAGTGTCTTGTACTGACACAGGACTACTAAAACATAACCAGACTTGACAGTTCATTGCCTGCCAAAAAGGTCAAGTCCCAAGGCTGTTCCGCATCAGTCCAGAACACAGAAAGCAAAAGCTAATTCTGCCAGTTGAGCCGCGACCCAGTGTCCGAAGTGTGAAGCCAACTGAAAGCAACAGGAGGAGCAGCCAGGGGGGAGAGATTGCAGAGCTCAAAGGATGCAGATTGCTATTGCAGATGGAAGCTGCTCACTCACAGTTTACTGTATATGGGTCGACTGCATCTGTTCCGGGTCAGCAGGTTACAGAGGGGTTTAACCGAGCAAAAAGTCAGAGAGGCTGGTGGCAAAGGCAAGAGCAGAGTACATGTGCCTACTTGACTGGTTGTTTAGAAGAAAGGAGAGGGTGGTGTATGTAGATGGGTCAGATATGAAAAGGTAAACAGGTTGGTGTCAAAATTAAAGGTATGATATTATGCAAAGTCAACAAGAGGAAGAAGAAGACTGGGGAAGGACAAGAAAAAGAGGGGTCTCTTTACTGCTTATGTAAAATGCACCTTTTCATGGTCTTCATGCAAAACTATGTGTCTATGGCCTGTCTAAAAGCCCTGACCCCCAACATGAGATACTGTTTCAAAATTCCTTTAAATACATCATTTGGAGAGACGCCACCTCAACAAGACAGGAGCTATTTTCTTAGCCAGGTGTTTGGTCAGTTTACAGGTATCTCTTGTGCAAGAAACACATGTAATCATGTCTGTGCTGCAGTAAACATTAGAACATAGAGCACAGTGTACAGTCAAATAAAAGAAATCCCTCTAAAGGATTCAGCCATTTTTGTTCGTTTAATTTACTGTCTCAGTATATGTATTTTTTACTTGTGAGTTGTAAAATGTAAGAATTTAGCTCTGTGATTCTGGTGGCCACTAAAGTTCCCTCAGTGCAACTGCATTGTACTTAAACACACAACATAGTTAAGTGTGCATTAAACATGCTTTGCCTGCAGTTATTACACTTTAAAAGTATTTTTCTTGCTCTAAATGCACAGGTGATCCCTTGCTTTGTATCTTCTTGTATTTTGGAAGTGGTTTGTCAAATAACTCAGGTTCAAACTACATTTCTTGGAGTAGCAGAACATAGTTCAAATTCAGTGTCTAGGCTCTGTCTTTATCACTCCTTACAGAAACTTTTTACATGCAGGATTTGCATGGACCAGTCACTGACAGGATGTTGTCAGGTCAACAAAGTAAATAAGTATTGAAATCAATGCAGCTTGAATTGCCTGTCTGAATAAACTCACATGCCCCTTTTTTGTTGTTTGTAGGCCTACCGCTATTAAAGATGCAGTTAGATACTACACTTTACATGTACTGTACAAGACTTGATATTCGCAAAACTGTACATACATTTAAAGAACTGTTAGGTTTACAAACTGGATAACTATTCTTGATTTCATTACAATATGTGTTAACATGACTTAAAGTACACATCTGCAAAGAGCTGAGAGGAAATTAAAGGGAGAAGAGTGATCAAATCTTTCCTGTCACTGCTACTTTCTTATTCGCTTTCATTGCCGAGTTGCATCACTGGTGAGATCACACGTGCAGAGAGACTCAGAAAGATCAATCGTTTGTTTTCAAGACATAAACCACTGATTCCAGTGACACTTCACAGCAGCAGTGGAGGCATGGATTTACAGCTGAAAGCATGTGGGGAAAAGAAGCTGTCTCTGGACTGCAGGTTAAGGATGGGACACAGCTGTGTGCTATTCATATGGATCTGAGATCAGATTATTAAAGTCTTATATTTCTTCTCCCTGCACTTCCCTGAGGATGAAGAACTTCTGTGCTTTAATAAAAAGCTGAAATGAATTGTGATGTTGTCGAGAAGGAATAATTGCACTATCAAGTACATTACCCAGAAGCTATTTAAATGGCAGAGGTGTAATTAAATGTTGTGCTGTTGGGACAGGGAGTGGGAGGAGGTGTGACAAGTGCCACCCAAACACTGCTGCCATGATAATGAAGTATTTAAAACACAACCTCCACAAAGAGATCTAACTGAATGTTTGCACTGTTTTGACTTCAGGTTTTTATGCTAATAGCATCATATGCTAAACCGTGACAGTCTTTTCCCGAAGGTGAGTTTCTCTTTGAATTATAACTCCACAGTGTGACTGTATTTTTGTGCTCCCTCCACTCCCAGTCCTGCAATCCAGCAGCCGCTTGCATCCATATTCCGGGGCCATCTTCCATCCTCTGCTGGTCCAGACAGTGGAGATTCATCATTATTACAGCAGCGACAGGTCTATTACCTCAAGAGACCTAGAAACAAGAGAGGAACTTGCAAAGGATCCATTCTGGAAAACTCATTGAAGAACTGTGCTAAACTTTTGCTTTTCTTCATTTTTCTGTGATGTGATTAAAGTAAGACCTTACTAACATGGAGGAATTCTCCCTCTGCTGTTTGTTAGAGATGTGTTAATCAGATATGCTTGTGCTGATGAATGTCCTGTTTGCTTAGCATCAATCAAAGTTGGTATAAAACATTTGTTGTTTTCTGACAGAGTATTCGGCTATATTCTCCAATGTGTGCATTCAATACATTGGGCAGCCTTTAATATTTTAAGCCACCACACAGATGATAATTTAATGGTAAAATTGAATTATTATAGTTATCCAAAAAAATGTAACATTTTGCTCTGGTGACAGGGTTGGAATTTTCAGGTTTTCTGTTATACAAAAAATATTGAAGTACATCATTATTTTTTGATTGAGATGTCAAATTACAGTTATTCATTTGCATCCCAACAAAAAATAGTTTTATTGGTTAAATGATGTGTTTGATTAATTTCTGACTTCAAAAAAGCCAAGTGAGACAGCTCAAATTTCATTATATGTACATCCACCTATCTATCTATATACAGTACATCTATCTACAAAAGTATCTATCTGTAGCTATATACAGTATATCTATCTATCTATATACAGTATATCTATCTATCTATCTATAGCTATATACAGTATATCTATCTATCTATCTATCTATCTATACAGACAGATAGATATAGATATATAGATATGCAAGTTGCTCCTTGTTACAGTTTGCTTTTAGATGTCTAAGTGTGCCCATTTAAGACTTCAAATTTTGCATATTTGCTTTAACACATATTTATAGATGTACACGGGTTCAGTTTATGATTCCTCATTTGTGTTTAAAATATGTATCCAACAACAATAAAATGCTCTGCATTAATCAAGTTTTTGAACGATCACTAAAATATTTCTCATTTTTAAAAGGGGGAGTTAATAAATTGTTAAGCACAATAAGCAATAAAAAATTGCTACTTAATGCCCTTTACCTAGAACTCCCTGTATTTAAGAAAATATCTCACAAATATCTTTTGCAAGGAATTCTGAGCAGCAGGTTTAATGTGCAGCAATTAGTAGTAATAATACATTTAAAACTGTGTGATAACCTAATTGCAATTATATGTCTTTAGTTTAAATAAAATATGGGTATTTTTTTATTACTGATTTAAAAAGAGACTGATACCTCTCTCACTCCAGCAAAAAAATAGAAGACAAAGTCTACCATTGTTAGGGAATTCATCAAAAAAAATGCAGGACAATTCATGCACAGCATCTGAATTGCTTGAATCTTTCAAGTAAAAGTTTGGATCTGACCAGTTCCTATCACTTTTTTCAAATGTTGCCATCATGTTTTGAGATTTAGACAGCCTTTTCCATCTTTTCTGTTTAAACATAACCAAAGATGGTCAGGTTTGTGCCTTTTTTTAGACCACTTAAGCCATGGAGTTTATAATTTTGGAACATCCAGTACCTCAGGCTTTGAACCTCTGGCAGTTTCTGGACAAGTCATTCAGCTTGTAGCACATCAAGAAATTACTTTGTTGTCCATGTTGCCCAGCCCTATCTGATACCAACCAGCAGGATTTGCTGGTCTCTGATAGTCAGCACCAGATTCATGATGTTTTATAATATGTCTGTTTCCAAGGATGACTTGCAAAACATGGATGTTGGTTAAAGAAAGGACAGAGAGAAATTTAGCTTGGAAGTGCAGATCTACTAAAAAAAAAAAAGTGAGCTCTGGAAAGGAGGGAGTGAGTGAGTCATGCATTCTTTTCCCTGTACAAATAATTAAGGTGCCCTTGAGCAAGTCATTAACCCCTCAATTGGTTCAGTGGAATTCTTCTGGAGCGCTCAGAGGTTTTTAGTGTGCATGAATGTGTTTCAGGAAAAACAAGCTTAGAAAACAGAGGGTAGATTCAGAGGAGAGGGCAACAGAGAGGTGTTACTATTAAACAACTGAAGGGCCAGAAATCAAATCTAATACCACTTTCATTCCACAACAAGCATGGGGCAATACATCTAAAAGGACCATCCAAGATATTTTGATCTTGTATGGCATTTCCCTCCTCCCTTTTCCAATTTCCTTTTCTCTATCCTTTGTTACCCAGAGAGTGTCATCACTTCCTTATCTCCCAATGGATGTGGGAGGAGGAAGCCCTCGCAGCATGTTCTACCCTGATATATTCTTTCCCATCATCGCAGGGCTTCTATCAGATAGGGGGCAGCTACTATTGCAAAGGAATTTGTTCCATTGTCTCTGAGATCACATTTAACTGCATTATGTTTTATCTTATTGGGCTTTCAAGTCAAATCTTTCTGTGAGGTCTGCTTTAACTGTTTCTTCTGTTCCTTTTGGACGAATAACTAAATGTGGATTAATAAAACCGCTGATGCAGTTTGCCTCTGCTTGACGTCATGTGTGTTACTGTTTGTATACTTGTTTGTATGTGATTTCTGTTCCTGGAGGATACTACTAGAGGGCACAAAACACCTCAGGCTGTATGTAATGATGTGTTTCATTAACATTGGAACCAGGAAGGGGGAAGTAGGAATGGTGACGTGCCCGAGTTATTGGCGTTCCAGTTACAAAGTTGGGAAAAAATGTGCCGATCTTCTAGGCTACTGTTAGCTTTGTGTTAGCTGTTAGCACACCCTGTAATGTTGTTCGCACATACCACAAGAAGAATGTAAATAACAGTATGGCAGGATTTTTATTGACATAAGTAGAACAATACTGTGTATACAGCTGATTTACCATGACAAACATGAGTCAAAAGTGCAAATAAACTGATTACAGGAGCTAAGTAACTGTTTACACTGGGAACTGTTTACTCCAGGGAAACTGTCTCAGTGTATGGCTAAGATATCTTAAAATGTTAACTGATGATGGGGTGGCAGATGTCATAGTCAAAGCACCACAAATACAGAGGATGCTTTGCTTTTATTGATCATTGTATCAGAGAATATTTTATCAGTTTATATGTGAGAAAACACAACGAAGGACACCAAGCTAACATAAACCAAAGACAAAGAGTTAACCATGATGTCAACTCCAAGTCACCAATGTACACGATCACCAGTTGAATTATCACACAGAACTTATATTCTTGTTTCCAGAGTTTTAAAGGAGAAGTTATCCATCATCAGCTGGATGGTCTGTCAGGTTTGGGTCTTTGCAGTCTCACACATTTTTTAGATGTTGATAATTATGATCTTTATTAGTTTGCCATTAAAATGTTTGTTGTATTTCTTTCTGCTGCTGTGATCAATCCGTCACATCTCCTCAGGCTCTACACCTCTACACTACAGTCTATGCTCTTCACCGATCCGACTGGTGACGTGTAGACTGCATCAGACTGAGTTAACTCTGGTAGATATTAGGGCTGGGTATTTCCAGCAAGTTCACGATACGATATGTATCACGATACTAAGGCCACGATACGATACGTATCCCGATACTAAGGCCACGATACGATACGTATCCCGATACACGTAAATTGTGAACATTGACTATGCTTTAAGCAAAATTCTTGACAAGTTTAGTTTTTTTCTTATAAGAAGAAAAAGAACAAGGATGAGTTTTAAGTGGTTCTACAACTTGAGAGACATAAATTCAGATCCTCAAAGATGGTAGACCTAAGTTCAAATTTAGAACATATGCTTCATAATGTAGCTCATCTTCTACCTTGAACTGTGTCACTGTTAAACTTACCCAAAGTGTATTTACAACAACTATTAAAATATTTAGGCCGTATCGATTCTGTAGAATCCGTATCGATACACGTATCCCAAAGGAGTGCGATACGATATTCTGCCGTATCGATGTTTTGACCACAGGCCTAGTAGATATGCACAACTACAGCACTGAATCGATGCAACAGGTAAGTGGCGGCAATTGTGCATACATGTCTTCTAGGATAAGTATCTGGCAAAATAAGATACCAAAACTCTGGTGTGTAGTCATAACCTTTAGACATGCTTCTGTTGTAACCCTAAAAAGGTGGAGCTGGACACACTGGACTCACTTAAAAAGTGAGGGTGAGGCGAGATGTGGGAATGAATTTAACATGAGGGGTTTCTATGCAAAACCAAACAGCACTGGTTAATAAAAATGCAGTGTTCTAAAATTATAACTACTTTTTAGACACATCAAGACTTTCGGTACGCCATTTAGAAATGGGCACATAAATCAAGCTCTTAAGACCAAAGTGTGTCCTCCCTCCTGGAAAGTTTTTGTCATTATTTTTGCAACTTTTCAAAGACGATTAAAAGATCATTGGTGCAAGTCCATTGTGCTTCATTGTTGACGGTATCGACTTAGGAATCTTTAAGCTTGTTGTTATTGCAGACACACCTCCTGCTTTGCTTGAAATGCTCCTAAGTCACCATTCTGCCATATCAAGGAAGTTCCAAAGGAGAGTCAATAGGCAGCACATGGCTGCACAAACAAACCTTGCATGGCTTGGATAGGATCGAACATCCTGTGCAGGATCAGGACCTAAATGGCTGTCCACGGGAAGCATCAGTGTGTGCGTGTGAGATCTCGGGTAAACGGGGGAATCTTGCCATGTAGTGTCTTATCTTCAGCAAGGCTGAGGGTGCATGACGCATACTGGGGAGGAGATAAGTGTTCAAGATGGGAGAGAGGTGTGACAGTAGATAAGAAAAGGCAGAGGATGGAGGAAAAAGTACAGTGAGGAAGCTGGAGTAAGGGACAAAGTGATAGACAGAACTCCACCGGGGAGCAGTTTCAGGGCCCTGATTTTCTCTGTCCATCGTCTGATTTACAGATGTAAAATGTTATCTCTCCTTGACAGTCATTTATTGCATAGCCTCTTGACTGACTCTTATTCAGTCTTTGGCAGTACAGGTCTTCATCGCCTTTTTTACATTAGCTCTTTGAGAGAATCTTCTGGGACATTAAACTTATCAGAACGACAATTAGACATGGGACCATTCTTCAACTGGAGCGCATCGCACAGATTAAGCCAAACTCCTGCAGCATTGTATTGCAGCCATGAAGTCACTCCTCTCATTGAAGACTTTATCAGTTTCAGCCAGATTGGAACAGGCTGCTGTTCTCAGATCCAGGACGACGCTACCTTAAGGCCTTGATCTGAGAGCCATCTGTGCCTGCTTCGTTCATGAGCCAGTTGTGTGTTTCATAAGCTTTACACAACCTAATAGCTTTATTTATGTGTCCCAGCGCATGCAGAAAGAAGAGTCATGAAAACAGTACACAGCTGCTGAACACAAGTTTCTGTGTTCTGCAGGCCAAAGTACAGACAAAGGAGGATGTGGCGGAATAAATCACAGTAAATATGCTCCGTGGATCATTTAAGTCTCTCGCCATAAGTTTCACATCAGGGGATTTGATGAGATTTAAGGCCTAATATGAATATCTACTATTAATATCTGGAGTCCAGTTGATGAAATAAAGATTAAGACAGTCATTTTCCAAATGAATGCCTGCCAACTTATGTGAGCACATTTACAGTAGCTATTAGAAAATGATAAGGCAGAGTAGGAGAGGTCTTTGGCCAAGTCTGTCAACTTTTCTTTTAGATATGAAAATGGAGGATATCCTAGTGTCAGCCACAGGGTTACTGACACAGGGTTGTGCGGGGTTGAAAAATGAAGGCTGTGCAGAAGTGCCAGAAACTGCAGTTTCTTGAGTGTCTGTTGGAAGCTGCCTCCACACAACCCAGAAGTTGCATGGCTGTGTGGGGAACAGATGCAGCTGGAATAAACAACTATGTCAACAGGCTTGACAAATAATTAATGTATCTAATGCTTGTCTTTGAAGCAGTGGAGCTTCTCGTCCTACCTCAATGCTGTTGCTCTGTTTGTCAATAGGCTGATCTAAGGTGGCTTTCACACCTACAGCTTTTTCCAGTTCAGATTAAAAAATAATACAAATTAGCATATTTCCTTTTGATCGTTTCATGCAATATTTGAAGGGCCGATTCCAGGCTGAGATGCACTAAAGGCCATAGCTGGCCTTACATCATTACATCACAACCAGTTTTCCTTTTACTGATAGTCGCACTGTGCATTATGGGAAGAAAGCCAGCAAACTACACTACCAACAAAACAATACTATAATGATGATAACTGAGCAAACTAAATGACATCAGTAAGATTATAAAGAAAGGCATGTGCCAGTGTGGGACACACCATGCAATATTTGTAACAGAAACTGTCAGCAATACAAAACAGCTGTTTTTTTTCTGGGGGGTTTTCAGAAAAAACAGAAAGAAAAAAAAAGCAAAAGCAGAGAGCACCTTTGAAAACGATTAATTATCCCACTTGAATGAGCTGGACTAAATTCTGTAAACTATACAAATGTTTAAAGATCTACTAGAGAGACTGTGAATAATGTTAATTTGTAGCCATTATAATGGTCCAACTTCTCCAGTCCTCCTGTACTTAAAACCTCAGCCTTACTTTACATTCTGTAGTTATTGCAAAAGGGTTATTGGCTGCTGTTTGCTGATTGCCCTTGTGGTGGTCCTTGCCGGCAATGATCTTTCCTCACTGGTACTGCAATCCCAAAACCCAGGCTTTAAAGGTTTACTGGGCCCTTGTGACAGCCAGCACTGGCAGATCAACTATCACATTATCTTGATATGATAGTGTCGTTTTATCGCAGCAGAAACTGTCATATCAGTGAGGGTTAAGTGTCAGAGTATTTTTATCTCCTCATGCTGCTCCCTCTTGTTGGAGGTGACAGCTGTAGTGGTGGCCTGTCACAGGCTTTTACCTAGCTGCAGCTTTAATCAATGCTGAGTGCAGCTCTCTGTCATGGCAATGAGGGGCAATGCGAGGAGCATTGGCTTTATCCAACATTTAGACCAGCACAGGAGTGCTTTTAAAGAAAAATGCATATATTTCAAACAGATAAGTTCAAAAGAGCATTACCACAAAAAGTTTTTAGGCACTTCGACACACTAGCAAACCTATTTCATTTGATTAGATTTCTTATTTGCATATCGGCATCAACCTTTGGCAGTGTTGTCCATGTATACAAAGAATGTGAATTAGTTGACTTTTGTGATGGCCATGACATAATAAGATGTTCGGTGAGTCTGCGCCTTCAAGTGCAGTTCCTTGACTGGAGTAATGTCAGACACCTGTGCTTAGAGTGAGGAAGTTATTTAAGCTCCTGCAGTCACTCAGTTTCTCTCTCTTCACTCATGCACGTCCTACACAACAAACTTTGATTTTCACACTTCATGCTTTAAATATTTAATTTGATCTTATGTGAAGTAACTTTGAGTAATTTGGTTTAATTTGGTCTGATTTGGCTTTTCTGATTGTTTAGTTTGGTTCAATTCAGTTAACAGTAAACCACCTAATTTGACTATTTGATTGGCCTAATCTGGTTTAGTTTTGCCTTACTTGGTTTAATTAAAGATTTGTTTGAGCTGAATGCTTAATTTGGTTTAATTTGGTTTGATTTAGAGAATAAAGACTTTTAAAACTTTGCCATGGTGTTGTGTCCCTCTTTTGTTTGACCGCCTGAGCCAGGTCATGATACTTTATAAGCAACTATGGAAAGGATAATTATCTAATATTATAGTACCAAACAGCTATAACACTTTATACTATTGAGGCAGCTTGATCCTTTTCAAGTATAGCAATTCAACACAGATACACTCACACTAGAATGAACTGTAGGCATACATTGGAAAGACAGTAACCAAAAAAATGAGTTATCCCCAAGCCCCCTCATTACCCGCAAATTCCACGTAAGGCGAAAGCACCACGTCACGCCCTGGAAACGTAGTGCGGAGCACTTAGCTGGTTGTCTATCAGGCAAATTCCATTGCACGTATTGCGGCTCGCCAGCGCCACGTTGCTGAAGTGCCGGCGTGTGCCACAGCACTGAACATTCGCTTCAGGTCTATTTTCTGCATGGCTGCTTCCAAACCTTGTAAATTCACTGTGGTTAAGAAAGCACCAGACAGGAAGTCAACGTGTGGAGTATCCGGAAGTTTCAAAATAAAAAACACACAAAAACAAAAAAAACACTGCAGCCATGCTTCCGATAGTTATCACTCAGCAATTTACCTCAGTCATTTCAGTATATGTAATTCTAGTATACAAAACTAAATGTAAAGGCAATGACATATTTGAAGAAAATTGAGCCACAGAAAGTGTTTATTAAATAACACACTGTGAGGAACAATTAGACAAGTCATGTTAACAGGCTTCCAACTTTTGTCTGTTTGACTCTTGTCTGGTTGACACAATCCTACATTTTAGCCTGACTTCTTACTAAAAGGCCTGGAAAACAGGGCAGTGTGAGACATCATGGTGACACAGGGAGGAAGTGAGTGCTAAAGTGATAAATTGGGGTACCTGGGTGTGTCTGCTCTCCCGTTTCTCCAACAACTGCCGCCAGTCATGAGTGATACAAATTACTTTCTGCGACAAATTAGTTCTGTTTGCGCGTCACACCTTAGAGTTATGTCCATGTCTTGTACTTTTTTCAGCTCTTGTCTCGCTCCATTCTTCTCTGTCACCTGTTGCAGCCAATTATTGATATTGGCTGTGTTTTTGCCTGTACCTTGCCAGGGTCTTGTCATGTTGTTGCTGTAGTACAAGGAAACTAATTAATTAATGAGAAGTCCATACAGAACAGAGGTGCAAATGCTGATGGATTTCAGTCGTTTGGTGAAGTCTGGCTGTTTCTGCTGCTGACTCAACGTGACAAAGATTAACAATGTATTTCTCATCCATCATATGCCTTTCTGTAGAGATACATTGGATATTTAACAGTGAAGTTATAGCAGTTGCATATTTGTGCATCCCTCAGGAGTAAAACTGCTTAATCCATTCATCTTCTTAATTACAGACATCAGTTTGTTTTGTCCAGGTTTACTGTTCCCATTTGTTCTTGATTTGATTGAATTCCGCATCTCATTCCTCATTTTCTTCCAGCTTTAGCATGACAACAACAGTCAGCATGGTCTTTCTGGAGGTGATAATCAACATGACAGTGATCACCTCAAACCTGCTTGGAATATTTCCTACTTTGCTGCATTAGAGTAGAAAAATGGCATTTAACAAAGTGATCTAGAGTTCAGCGCCTGGCCATTGAAAAATAGCTTCAGTTAAAAGAATGAAGAAGCAAACTGAAGCAGAAAGACTAAAAATGAAAAACATCTAGGGTCACAGAGAGGTGATAGAGAGGATGACAGAAAACTGAATAGGAAAGACTGCAATGCAGAAATATAGAATGGCAAGCACCAGACCAATGAAGGTGAAGCATATTGAATAAATAAAAAGGGTACGACATAATGTGGGGAGATTGGGACTGGATAGATAAAAGGGAAGAGCAAAAGTTACAAATAGCAGAAGAAGAATTTTATTAAAATGGAAAATAAAATAAAAACTGTAAAATTAAATGTAACATACACTCCAAAAAAAGTTTTGAAACATGATTTTGTTGATCATTAGCTCTCTTTAATAATACCAACTGGTATTGTATTTTGTTTTGTTGGGAAGCCTAATGAGTCACCTTTACACCGAGGCACAACTTGCAAGGGTTGTGCATTCATGGAAGGAGAAACAAAGTTAAATGTGGGTAGTGCCCAAAAACCCTCTCTCACTGAGGAACCATGTGCTTTGCTTCAGTGAAAGAGGGGATTTAAGGTGAATCCCATTTGTACCTCTTAGCCCTTTGTTTTGCACACTCACATCTAGAGAAGGGGTGTCCCAATTCTCCATAGGGCCAAGAGGAAGGACTAGGATGAAGGGCTGCACAGCCCTTGAAATGATGACAGACCAGGGGTCTCATTTATAAAAGAATGCTTGGAATCCTTACTAAAAGTGTACGTGCGCACAAAAAAATTCAGATCTATAAAACTTTTCGCACGCACACCTGCACGCAATTTTCCATTTATAAATCAGAATCCACCTGGAGAAGTGCACACGTGGAAAAGCTGCAAATTCCGCCCCTCGCATGCCCATAATTCACCATAAATGGTCAATGCTAACCACCTCATTAATATTTGGGTATATAAATAAGCCTTTCACTCATTCACTTTACGTGTGACAATGGCGACCGAGAGGAAAACCAAAAAAAGGAATTTCTCGGAGACGGAGATTGAAGTCCTCATTGATGAGGTGGATGGCCGGAAAGGTATTTTATTCGGGTCTCACAGCACAGGAATCTCCAACAAAAGAAAGGGCAGCAAGTGGCTGTCCCTCGCTGCTGCTGTTAATGCAGCAAGTGCAACAGAGAAGACAGTGTCGGAGATCAAGTAAACTTTGTGACCCACGAACGGAGGACTTTGTGAATGAAGTGATGGAGAAAATGGACATGTCGGTAGTTTGCTGCAGCAGTGGATCACAAACTTTACAAAAATCAGAGAATTACACCACGTCACTGCTTCATGCATCCATGGTGCCAAAACACCCACCTTCTTCTTTACGCACAAGTATATCTGCAATGTTTACATGTTAACGGGACCCACACTGACTTCTTTACATACTTTCTGAGAGCACGCGTCAGTCAGCAGTCTCCCTACCTCAGTATTATTATTAATCAAAGTTTTGATCGACAAACAAAAAAATGTTAATTGTTGGCCACATTTTTTTCCCTGGGAAACTCTGTCTGTTCTATTTATGAGGATATGTAGTCTGAATGATCATGTCAGAGATGCCCTGATTTAATCCCCACACTTAGGTTATTTACAAAATAAATATGTGCAGCTGATGAAGATGTGCTGATGGAGGAGGAGAATTGTGTGAAGCCACCGTCGTGTCTCTATGTGCTCTGTGTGCTCTGTGCATCTTGACGCAGGCAACTTTATTACAACTAAAAACCGCACTTGGTAATAAATGCGCGAAATTTACAGATATTAATGAAAACTGGTGGCTCTGAGGTTTCTGTGTTAGTCTAATTTTTAACTCTACATCAACGAAAACATTAGTGTCCGGTCCTGTGAGGTCCGTCCGGATAATGAAGGCGAGACAGCGCTGAAGAAATATGTATGTGGCAGACTTTTTTTTTTTTTTTGTATATTTTCATAATGAAAGTGACTTATAGGAAACGGCCAATTACACGCGTTATTTATAGCCCAAATAAAACAGTTAGTTTGAATGGTTATGATGACGTGGATCCGTCAGTAAAATTTGATTTTAGTGAAATAAAATGTTGGAGAGACATCAACATGTATCTGGAAGCTTCAGTTCACCACTTCACCGTCTGTGTCGGCAGTTTCCCATGACTCCAAAATGTACGTACGCCTGGTTCAGAGTTTGCTTACCGGTGCGCACATTTTACCGTCAGGTTTGTTTTTATAGATCACAAACTTTGCGTGGGAAAAGGCGTACGCCAGTTTCAGGCCCTGTTTTGTGCGTACGCAAGTTTTATAAATCAGACCCCAGGACCTCACTTGAAAGGATGGGGTATGAGAACTTTCCCATAAAACACTGCGCCCACCGACACGAAGGCCGAAGAAACCAAAGGAAGCGCATTATTTGAAGTCATTATGAAGTCATCAAGTAAATATTAATCATGTTTTGAATTGTTGGTCATATTTCAAAATTTCTCATTATAACAAGCTAGCTTTCACAGCTTTAGCTAAAGCTATTGTCGCATCTGCCTGTGCCACAGCCAGCGAGCGGCTCTGGGTGATAGCGGGAATCAAGTGGCGTCTAATATCTTTGGGAGCGTGTTTTCTTCCCTCCCCTTGGTCTTCAAAGCAGAGGGCCAAGGGGAACGATTGGGATTCACCCTTGACCTTAACCTAAATACCAGTTCATGTTTCAGTCAGAGTTGACATTGTGCTACATGTCGAGAAAGTTTGTCAACCCTTATTCCTGCCACTGACATGTTTCTATAATTTCACACAAAACGCTCTCCACCATTTATGGAATTTTCCAGTAACTGTGTTTTAACTGTTATACAGTAGCTGGTGCTCCCACGTACCTTATGATAAATGTTCTCCTGTGTCCATAAACTAACAAAACAGATCAACGGGGAGCCAAGAAAGTCAAGGTCCAGGTGGAGACGAGGGGGAAAAAGTGGTGACACAGTGCAAAAAACAGGCTTAAATGGGGAAGTCTGCTTATTTCAAACACTGTGGCTGCAATTCCTATCACTAGGTTGCGCAACAGGAGGACATTTTGTCAGATAAGTATTCAAATCCCAGTGGATTTACTATAAAAGTCTTCTTTGTGTCCTGGAATTCACTTGAGATGCAGACTGGTGAGAAGACACCTACCTCCCACGTATTTAGAGGTAAGGTCTCATGCTTTAACAAAAATCAAACTGAATTGTTTAGATTTATCAAAACAAGCTTGTGAAATAGACAGATATGCTATTAGACTGCTGCTCATAGATTTATTGTGACTTATAATTAAACTAGTAGACATCAAAGCATAGGTGCAGTTTGCTTTTTAATGAGTCCTTGAGCTTTGCTTTAACATAAGACCAAATATCCCTGACTGCCGACTTCTGACCATAAACCTAATCACAGAGTAACATTGGCATTTATAAATAGAGTAGACATATTTTGATCATTAGCTAAAGGTTAAAACCTTTCACTTCAAAACATTACTTAGACATTTTCAGAGTTTTAAGAAACCCCCTGAAAGTGACCTGTAGATACCACACCAACAACATAGCAATTATAGAAAGACTTGATGATATTGACCTTTTGACCTCAAAAATGTAATCCTTGTGTGAAAAAGTGATTGAAGAGAAGTCTCTCGCAGATGGCATAGTAAATCAACCTACAAAGAAAAGATGTAGGAAGAATTTTAAGAAGGACTACAATAGTTGTTTCACAAAGAACAAATGAGAAATGAAAGTACATTACAAAGGATAAGTAGTAAAGGATGAAAGTGACAAAAGATAAAAAGGTACACCAGAGAGGCTTAGAGAAGGAGAAAGATGGAGGGGGTTTGTTCTGTTTGTCCTGACTCTGAGCCGCCTGCTAAGCAGATGATGATAAATGAGGCGGTGGGGAGCCTGGCTCTCTGCTCTGTTCGCCGGATGGAGAGCTGCACATGAGTCTTTTCTCTCTAATTACCTCTCACTTACCATTAGCGCTGCCACAGACACTCAGTTCCACCATCAGTTCCCGGCCCCGCCCGACACTCCATCTCCCATTGGTCGGCAATAACCACTGGCTCTGCTGATTGGATGTCTCCTCTTTCGTTGTACTCCTGCCTTACACAGAGGCATGCGTGTTCATGTGGCTGTAGCTCATCCTCCATTTACTGAAAAGGACTCGCCTAAAGGAGTAAATTTTCTGGCCTTATTGAACTGGCTCTACATCTTGTCATGATTGAGACGGCTAAATCTGGTTTGATTTCCTCATCAGATTACTCATCTAACACCATGTCCTTGCTTGCTGAGTAACCACGATTTGAATCTAATAAATCTCGATGGCTACTTAAACGCTGATTCATGACTCCAGTGTCAAGTGTCATTCATCTCTAGTGTTTACAGCTTAGATTAACTGGAGGAGAAGGGCTATTGCATTAAAACACCAGTCAAATTAATCACATTTTCACTTAGCTGGTAATAAAGTGAGACTTCCCAGACTGGTGGATATAGCTCAGAGTAGCATGCAGTTTGAAGCAGCATAACATCCATCCATCCAACTTTTACTGGAGTGTTTTAATCATGCAGTTCATGTCTTTGTGCTGACTTTTCTTTTTTTAACAGTGAAATGCAAATTTGACATGCAGATTTTCATTCTTTTTAAAGTAGAAATAAGGGACAGTTGTTTGTCTAACAGCATAATTTAGAACCGTTTTAGTTTCTATTTGTAGTACAGGCACTGTTGTCCGCTGAAGAGCATATAAGCATACAGCAGGCATGTCCAAAGTCAGGCTCGGGGGCCAAATGTGGCCCGTGTTCAAATTTTCACTGGCCCGCAGTCTCTGTTATAAAATCAATTACATGTGGCCCTCTTGCACCGTTGACTGCTGTGTAAAATACTCGTGCACAAAAAAGCTATTTTACATTTCACCAGAAGATGGCAGTAGCGCTGTCGCCACATCCTTGTGGCACTTAACACCTGACCTTTTGTCATCATTTCAGCCCATCCCATTTCAAACATGGCGACTGTAGCTAAAAAGAGAAAAGTTGACAGCGAGTGCCGCCGATTCCAGAACAAGTGGAAATTAGAGTATTTTTTTGCCGAAATATGAAACAGCTGTGTCTGCCTAATTTGCCACGAGACTGTACATGTTTTCAAGGAATTCAATGTCAAGCGGTACTACCAGACAAAACATGCTAAATACTACAAGCTTACTGGGGATGAAAGCAGCGAAAAATTGAAGCAACTGGAAGCTTTTTTAACAGCACCTCAGCGCTTTTCCACAAAAACCTGTGAGTCAAATGAAAATGCCACAAGGGCAAGCTACGAGGTGGCAGCGCTGATTGCCAAGCACTGCAAACCTTTCACTGAGGGTGAATTTATTAAAGACTGTGTGCTGAAAATAGTTGAGAAAATTTGTCCTGAGAAGAAGCAAGATTTTGCCAATGTCTGCCTGGTTCGTGACATTGTGGTACAGAGAACTGAAGACGTTTCATTAGATATTAAGAGACAATTAGAGTCAAAAGCTGAATGGTCGGCCCCCACACATTTTCACCTTACCAAATCTGGCCCTCATGGCAAAAACTTTGGACACCCCTGGCATACAGTGTGTGTAAAACAAATAAGACAAAATGAATTGCACACATCCAGTGACCAATAATTGGAGCAGTGTATGCTCAGTCTGTAATAACTTTGGTTGGGTACTGGATAGGGCCCATTTCAAGTCCTGGCAGGATCAAAGCAGGAAGTTTAGCTGGAGAGGTGACTCTCTTTTTCCCTGAGTAAGACACCAAACCCTCAGTTGCTCAGGGTGAGCACACCTTTACTGCAGCAGCCCCACTTTTGCATCAGTCATTGCAGTGTACACAACCTACAAGGCAGGGTCCATCAAAGAATGCTGCCCTTGAATTGACTGCAAGTTTACACAACATTTTCAACAGAAACTGAAAGATTTTCCTTCGTGTTTTCAAAAGCAATCTGCGTTCACATGGAAACGTGAGGATGACTGAAAACGCTGTTGCGTACATGCCAGTCCAGTAGATAGCGAGGTTTGCAGAGAAACAGCAGTGTTACAACACATGTACAGAATAGAAAAAACCCTTTACAAACAACAATGGCGAGTGGACGCGCAAAGACGCAGGAGTTTCTTGTCTGGAAAACAAATCCCTCTATACAACTAATCTGTCCGGATAGAAAACTGAGCACGGTAAACAGCACACATGTTGATCAAAGCTGTTGATGTTGTTCCTGGTATAATGCAGCCTTCATGTTACCCACTAGACAATTCAGGCCCAAGTTTTGGCAAATGCTCTGCCTCCATGTGGTTATATTATTACTGGACAACAGCTTAAGGGTTTCATAAATTAGCATTTCTCAAAACCTTGCAAAAGTGGAGATGTAGGAGTATTAATACATTTTTGGATGTAGAGACATAAAGATGTCCATCCAGTGTGGGTGACCTTCAAAGTCTCTCAAAGCATGTGACAGAAAATGGTTAGGGGAGGCTTCTGCATTTAAACAGATATACATTAACAGAGTAAAAAAGCACAAAGCATGTGAGATTAGTTAAATTATCTCACTCCACTAGCAGACTCTGAATAATTTAAAATGAATTAGCGCCATCTAAATTTGTAATTTTTACAAAGTGAAACCTTAAAGCAAATGAGCTTGGATAACTTGAAACACAAAGGCTACTCTATGTCAATGACAAATTGCAAATCATTCTAGATAACCAATTAGCTACCTGCTCCTTGCTGCAGCTAATTCTCCTAACCCATAGACATGAAGAATCTTCTTCCAAATCAAATACCCTATGGACTACTTTTTCTTTCAAGCTTTTCTCTAACTCGGTACCATAGTTATTGATTGAGCCGGAGGAGTCTGGACAGTCAGTAATTAAACGGAACGACTGGTGGGTGTAAAATTAGCCTTTGTGTCATTAGACTGGAACGGCAGAGCGAGTATAAGAACAAGTGCAGCAGAGATGACTGATGACGGAGGGCCAATTAAAACACAGAGCAGAGAATGGGTGAGATGAAAGGCTGAAGAAATGGCAGAGGAGCATATGGATTCCTCTTGGATAATGAACTCTTCAACTGCAATCGATCTGCTGGGAAAGAAACGATGGACCAAGTGTACACTTTGAGGGAGTTCATGGAATCAGAGGATAGTTTGCTTTGGATTTGTAAACATTAAATTGGTTTCCTTTAACCTGTTGGATACTGCCGTTTCAATCTAAGCACAACTGACCATTTTGTACTTCTCAAAGGTTTCAATGAACAATCTGAAGTCAACACCATTCACATTTTGTTGGGTATTTGTTCGCTTCACCCTCCTGTAACCAAATCCTCAGTTTCCTCTCCACGTATATGGTCTTTGGAAGCTAATCTGGGCTTTTCTTACATCCTTAAGCATTGGTTACTATAATATTTTAGGTCAGGGATTCTAAGAGAGAATTTTGAGAATGAAATCCCCCAGATAATCACTACAAATTAAAGCCATGGCCTTTATTCAAGCTACTCAAAATGTATTTTAATGTTTTTCCGAGTCAGTAATTTAATGTTTGTCCAGGTCTTTTGGTAAAATGTTACGTTCCTGTCTCCTCATCCACCACCTCACACAGTAGAGACTCCAGAAATCAAAGCCTCTGTAAACAGCTGAAAGTCCAATGGGGCCCAGGCAGGTCCTCCACGGGTCATTCAACCCTCTGTGAGGGTAGTTTTAATTCCTAAGTTGTATAACCTCTCTGTCCTGCCAGCCAGGTCGTGTTCCATAACTGATCTGATATGTCACAGTGGAACAGTAAGTTGCTCTACAATCCAGGAAACAGTCTTGAGAAATTACAGAGGTGATAATGTAATGCATGCCTCAGGGTTTACTTTAAAACCACTGATAAAAAATGCTGGACTCTTTCAACCTAATGCACGTCATTCTTATACTCATTGAACTCTGCTGTGAAGCCTTTTACCTATGAAGTGTTAAGACTGAAATAGTAGAAGCCAGGTATTCACAAGAGCAAATCCAAAACAAAGAAAACATGGAGATTCAAAAGAACAAAATGCTTGATTTTCAGTGTCACCTTTTCAAAGCAGAAATGTGAAACTCTCCTATCGGAAGAGTTGTCAAACGCCATTGTACCAGTCTATTCATTTTCAGCAAAAGGGAATGACTCCACTCATCTGCACTGAGCTGAAGGTTCTTTCAACAAGTAAATATCTCTTCATGGTACCAGTTCTCAGACTAGACTCAGTAATGATAAGTGAAATTGCTAAAACAACTATAAAAGAAGGAGGTGGTTGCAAATCAAGCTATGAAAAAAGTGTGACGCGCAAAAAGCTAGTGGAGTTTATATTACACAGGCTCTTTCATATTCTAGCAAGAGATTTGCAAAACAGAAAGAAGCAAGTCTATTGCTCTGAGCTTCAGATTCAGAGCTTCAGGACAGCTTAGTTTTGCAGTCTAACAGACCATATAGACATTTTAGCGCTCAACAGTCAGAGATAACATAACATACCACAATAAACTGTTTGTGGCCAGGGGTGCTCATGGCACAATGGCGCCCTCCTGTGGCTCTTCAAAATTATCGAGCACACGACTTAAAAAAAGCATAAGTAAACGCTCGAAATAAAAGTGTACATTTTGAGAGCACTGATGCATTCAAATAAGATGAATAAACAAATACTGTTTACCAAGATGTAGTGCATGTAACTTAATAATAAGTCTAGATTCGGAGAATGTAACATCTCTGCCATATTGAGCTTGTACTAAAGATAACTCTCAAAGCTAAATGCTAATTATTCTTCCCTTTCATGTCTTGCCTCACCCCTGAAACCAGGACAAACAGATAGACACCATTCATTTTTCTGTGCATGCAGTGACAAAAAAGAGACAGCCAAAGCTCTATATACTACACTTAATAATAGGGAGATTCTTGGCAGTTTGATTTTGCACAGAAGCAAACACTGAAGTGTTGACGCATGATAATATTCTTCAGTCATGTATGATGTCCTGCATATTTACACTAAATGAAAACATTTCTGCGAGCTTTTATAATTTACTACTGAATATCTTAGTGCAAAGTTCTTCTCTGTTTGCAGACTTTTTTCTATGTTTTGCACTGAATCATTGGCAGACAGTAAGTAGTTTTACTTTGCACAATGGCAAATAATGAAGTATAAATACATGAAAATATTGCTTTTCAATCCTGTAAGAAAACATCCAGAGTATTTGAAATAAATGAATGCATTTCTCTATGCCTGTTTGAATTACATACCACTGCACACCTATGTGCAGAGTTTTTTCTGTTTGCTTGATTTTAGAATTACTTAAGACTTATTCTTTTTGTATTTCATTTTGTACTGTTATCAGTGTGTATCTTTTTTTCCCAATTACTTTTGATATTTAATGTCCTGCACCAACTTGCACAAAGAGATGTGAATTGCATCTTTCAGGCAAATAAAAGCTTTTGAATTGAGTCAGATGGTTTGCAGTTTATTCTTCACAATAACAGGCACTTTATCCTTAAAATGTGTGAAAATAATCAATAGTATCCATAATTGAGGTGCACAACACTAAATCTACGAGCATTGAACATCACTGCAAAATCTGACATTACAGAAACAAATAAAAAGTCTCCTCTGGTCGATTGGATCACTCCCTCCGGCGATGTGTTTTAGGTAAGTGCAGTTGAACTTGGAGATGATGGAAAGGCCCTGATGTTAGCCAAACCAAATTAATGTCATTGTTGCTCGATGTAATTTAGAAAGCAGCTATGATTGTTATAGCACTCACCTGGCTTTTAACAGAGCAAATATGGTTGAATGGATTCTTTGTTTGCACATCTTTGTCAGGTTCATCTTGTGGGTCTTAAATATAAAACCTAGCATATAATAGACAGACAAATTTCTCCCCTGCATTTCTTTTCCCTCAAAAATGAGTAGCACACGGGGTTCATTTCTTTAATACCCATGCCTAAGTGTTTGTAACATCTGGGCAAAAGTCCCTTGTAAGCCTCGGTCCAACAAAAGGGACTCTCCATCTGAAAAGGCCATGACGTCAGCTCTGTTCACAGGCTAATCTCTGGAACCAATACCCCTCCCTGGTATGGCTGCTAACCCTGGCTATTTTGCATTAAATCAAGATATGAGGTAGAAGGAAGGAAACAAATCCATGATGCAAATGACTATAGCTCACCTCAGAAAATGTTGCTTATGTTTTCCTAAGGTAATGGTTTTGTCAGTTGGATACATTTATTAGAAATGACAACTAACTGCTGTGATTTGTTGGAAACATGTAGGAAAATGCTGATGTGGAATTAGCTGTTTCTTACTTCAGTATTGAACCCTCATAAAAATGCTTGACAATATTGTTGATGGAGAATGGGACGCCATGTGAGGGAATGAACTTTAGATAAGTAAGAGTAATATCCCACTAAAGTATCACTCAGCAAACTGCATTTTGTAAATATTCACCCAATTCACTCCCTTTTGATTTGTTTGTCTTGGTTTGTCTTAAATGCTTTTTGCCACAATCACTGCAAACTGAACTCTGGTCCAATTGGAACCAAGATCCCCCTTTCTTCATGGATCAGTCTGTTTTTTGGCCACACAAGTTTGTGTAATTTTTCACACAACACCAAATGAATCCAACCATCCAAAAAACTTTATCAAACTTGGTCTGAACCAAACTGATTAGTTTTGACAGCACTGCAGGTGAATTTTAATCCAGGGTTGAGTAACTTCTTGGAGATCTGCAAAAGCTGAAGTCCTTTACCCTCACGAGAAGTTAAAGTCCCTCCTCTGAGCCTTTTTTGAAGTGCTATCTCTTGTTTTCTTCCTGGAACCAAAGACACTGAATCATGGTCAGCAATGAAGTGGTCACAATCAAAAGCATCATAGCTCGGCTGTGAATATACACAGAGAAATTAAGTCATAGGGAAAATGATGACTACTTGAAGCAATGCAAAGACAAAAGCATAATTCATGATTTAAGTGAGTATTTTGATGGACTTGGGACTGTTTGAGCCCACACTGTGTAAAAAGGCTTAAGTTCCAAGTCATCTGTAAATCTCCCAAATCCTGAGACCTGTGCTGACAGGCAGAAATCTCTCCAGCAATGTCTCCCAACCATTTCTGGCAGTCAGAGAGGGGATTCTGCTCATAGCAAGCACAAGAGCCATACAATACTACCATGTAAGAAGAGGAAACAGAATGAAGCAGTCCCTCGAAAACATACATGTCCCCGCCAGTAACAGAAGTGGAACAGCCCAAAATTACAACCTCAAAATATGCCACAAATGCCACTTATGCTATGTACAGACAGAAAAATACTGGATAGATTATGTTGAAGTTTGCTGACTACTTTTCTGATTGTGCCTCTATGTCTGCAAATATTTCCATACACACAGGCATCCCAAGAACTCCTGAGTATCAAGATAGTTCTGCTGTCAATCAGTAGGTCTATTTTGCAATATCTCTGCCATTAAATGGAAACATTTGCAGTGCTTACTTACCCCTAATTATGCATTCCTTTACAACACTCTTATTTATTAAAGCTATTATGTCTTAGCTTCAGTTTTTCTGTGCTGTGCCTCCACATTACTTTTCCTTAGGAGCTCTGAAGAAAAGTTGTAATTTAATTGAAATAAGATACAGCTAAAGGGCTGCCTCACTTCCACACATAAATTGCATCAGCTTTAATTTAAGAAACTTTTCACACTTGGTGCTCTCAGAGCCCCTTATCTAATATGATTTATCAGCAAATGGATGTGAAGCTGCAGGCTGTTAAATTATCAGCTGAATGTAATTCTAGAAAACAAACAATGGTGTGGTTTGACACTCAAATTTATACAGTGGCCTAATCAAAAAGTCCTGTGGACAACCACAGAAGAGCCTTGAAGATTGAGTGTTGTGTCCCTTAACAATAGTTAATACTATTAATAAATAAATAAATGTTTATTTCTTTGAAAAGAAGTATGATTTGCGTTCTCCTGTTAGACTCATTTTTTGATGCGTTGCAAGTTCTTTGTCCACAATCGGACAAACAGAACAGCACATGTCACTCCGCCGTTTATCCCTCTTCATTGGCTTTCCAGTGGAAGCGCAAATCAAGTTCAGAGCTCTGCTTCTGGCTTACAAAACAGTTACACCAGTGGCTCCTGTTTACCTGGAATTCCTCATCAAGGTCTACACCCCCTCTTGCTGCTACACACCAATGAAAGATAGCTGGTGCTCCCATCTCAGCATGGCTCAGAATCACTAGCTAGATTCTTCTCTGTTGTTCCAAAATGGTGGAATGAAATCAGAAAATGTCGTGGCAAGTCCATTCAATCCGCACAGTCCCTGCCTACTTTTAAGAGACAGTTGGAGACTCAAATGTTAAGGGAACATTTATGAATTTAGTTTGACTCTGCTCCTCTGATTGAACAAGTTACAGGGCCCTAATTTCGTGGCGCAGCGCAGGGGGTGCAGAGCCGGTGCACCCCACGCAATGTTAATTTCATCCGGCGCACCGCCGTGCGCTGCCAATTTGGTAGACCGTCCGCGCAGAGATGGGTGTAACCGCGCACCAGGGGGAGGTGCCAACAGATTCATGTTGGTGCAGTGACAATTTCGTGCCAAAAAACTGTGCGGAAGGTGCGCTGAAAGCTCGCCAGCTCCAACATGGTCTATTCCTGGTGCAGGCGAAGCTGTAATTTACTCAGTATATATCTGGCTTCTCTCATTTCATGAAATTTAAAGAAAAGAGGGAGAAAAAAGACAAAGAAAAAAAGAGAAAATAAATGTATGTCACGAAGGATTTACCACATTCCTCTGTTTTATTCTCTATTTTTAATGTGATCTAAAAAGATGGAGTAGGCTACATTATTGCAAGGAGAATAAACAGCATATCACCAATTGATTGGTGAAGACAACACTCTGCTGTGTTAAACCCACTCGCGCCTTTTCTACTCCCTCTCTGGCACTTGCGCGGAGGGCAGGGACGGAGGCTTGGATGCGCCTCTCTTGACACTGCAGGAAACTTGCAACGTGCGCTTGACACACCCTCTCGGCGAGGGGCAGACGGGGCGCAGGGCAGGTGCACTGTCTCTGCGCCTGGTCTACGAAATTAGAGCCCACCAATTTAAAAACCTAGCACCTTGTGAACAACTCAGCGCTGAGTATGTTGATACTTAAAATATGTGGATGTCAATGACATGAGGATTTGATGATGATTCTGATGATGATATTGAGGTGACTTGAAAAGGTTTTCTCTTGAGGGCTTGGTTTATAATAAATAAATAAAAACAGACACTGTCTCTAGCACTGTTCAAATAGACTTGAAGCTGTTTGGTACACCTACTAAAGTTGTTCCCTCCAGTTTAGACTGTTGCTCGTGTTGTACCTACTCTACAATGTATGTCACCTTAGACAAAAGCATCTGCGAAATGACATCGTAACATTGTAATTGTGCAAACCAGATTGGCCTTATTCTGTTTCAAAATAGGGATGGCAACCTCAGTTATAATTCCACAAATGCGGCGTATGCTATATTTAGACAGAAAAATACATACAAATTATCCCAAAGTTAGCTGGGTAAATTTTTCAATTAGATCTCATGTCAAAAATACTGTATGCCAATACATACTGACCATCTCAGGAACTTTCGGGAACCATAGTTCCTCCACCACAGGCTCTAATTTTCTAAATATTTTTTTTTTTTAGATTTTGGTGGTGATCCAAATCACCATAGCTTTAAGATAAAATGATACATTAAAATTAAGAATCTTACAGTATAAGTCTTTATATTTAATGTATGATCAACTCAGGAGATGGATGAGACCTTCTTCAAATTGCCATGATACTCCAAAATGTTTTAAAACAAAAATTTAAGTATTAGGCTGAGACTTACATTAATTGTGATTAATCAATTTACCACACAGTCTTGATTTTAAAAAGTGTTTTCATTGCCCTTTTTGACACTGATTACCTCATATTTTTATAAAAGTCTCATCTTTAGTTATGAAACCAAAAGAATTTTCTTATAATTTCTTAGAATTAAATAAAGATTTAAGGGGTTATAAGTGTTTCAATCTGGTTAATAAACTTTTCTTGAAACGTTTTTATGTCTCAAAGTTTAAAAAAAAATCTCCATTTTGGTGTAGTAAGGTTTTTTTTCTTAGGTTCAAGAATTTAAAGAAGTATGTGTAAGTAGGTGCTTGCCAAAGGTCATCTGGAGGGGATGTTGGAGTCTCAGGATCAAAATGGAAACTTTTCTAAAATTAAATGTGAATGATAACACCACTACATCCATTCACACACACATGCAGATCATGTCACCTCCACTGTCCTCATAATCTGAATCCTTAAATAAACCCAGCGCCCACGGCTCTCAGGCTTATTAATATTGCAGCTCCATCCCCATTCATAATGAATGAGAACAAGTGTGAAGACTCAGAGTGGGCTGCAAAACAGCACAAGGCTATGGCTGTAACAATGCAGGTCACACTGATAATCAGCATTCCCCACAAACCCCTCTGACAGGCTCACGCTTGGTACCACTTAGCTAAGCAGGTTTCACTGTTTTCCACATGAGTAAGACACCTGTTAGCTCAGCAAACATTTAGAGGGGTTATTAGCCTTTTTATGCGAACTTTATTATTTTAAAAAAACTGATTACATATCTACAAACCAATTAATGAAAAAAGTAATGATAAAAGATTGTTAGCGTTAGCATCAAATTCATATTTTCAACTCTAATAAAAGCTTAATAAATGTTGTAGCTTCCTATCCATTGCCACTACTTTGTACTTTCACAATGGGCGTTCACATATGCAGAGCGACACAGAAGTACCTCTGTGCTCCAGGAATATATCCTCATAAATAATTTTCCTGTTTTCCATTAAAATGTCCTGTGACATCTGTGACGACTGACCTGGAACTGTAGCTGGTGGCTTGGAGTGCCACAAGGTGCTCAACCGGATCCTCTCTCGCTTGCCCTTTGCTGGTGTCAGCTATGAGTCTAGTCACTAGGGTTAAGTGCCTCCTGATTTAGATCCTCCTGAAGAGAGTGGGAGGGGGGAAAGAAAGAAGGAAACACTGACAGAGCAGCAGTGGTCGGGGAGAATATTGAGATTTTTTTCAGACATGATATGCTTGGTGATTTGTAATAATGAAAGGATGAAAACCATACAGAGAGATGCTTGAGACTTTGGAAAGTATCCATCCTTGTTGTTGGTTTGAGATACTTAAAAGGATTAAAAGATTTATTTGCCTGATCTTTATAGCTTTAAAAACATATAAAACAAGAATCCAAGTTTGTTTAGTAACCCCCTGAACAAATGTCAGAGTTGAAAAAGTTAAAATATTCTTAAGTATTCAACTACAGATAATACACAAAAAGTACTAACAAAGTCCTCATCTAGTTCCTCTAGGTATCAAGGACTCAAGGATTTTATTTTCTCAATTCTCCATCAGTGCATACATAAAGAGAGAGCCAAGAAGCAGATTCACCAAAGATTAATTCATTAAAAACTGAGTGTGCAATTGTTCTTTGATAAATGTTCTCTGTCCGAAAGAAAAACACTTGGTTCAAAAAACCCACATCACTGTTTCCACTGCTTTACTGTCACCTTCACCTTCTCTTTTATCCAAGCTTTTTCTGCGCCTCAGCTTTCCGGCATATGAATATTCAGTAAAACATACTCACGCACACAAACGCTTTCTTCCAGTCTTTCGCCTTTCACCTTTCCTCCAACAATGACACACACATTTCTCCCTCTGTTTCTCTGTCACTTTATCTCCCACGAGTGTACACACAAACACACCTCACACTCACTGCATCATACCGAGGTGGAGAAATGACTGTACCTGTGCTGCCAGGTGTGTTCACAGCGGTGGCTGCGACCCCAGACCGAGATCTGCTCTCTGCTTCACGGCGGGGGATACAACGACAAAGCTGCTCCAAACATTTATTTTCTCATCTGTCCTCTCTGCTGCAACTGTTATCACCTTTGTCGACTTTAAAGGATACGTATGCTGCACTTTTGAACTTCATCTACTTTTTGTCTTAATTTTATGGCTCTGCTTAATGAGCTCTAGCTAAAAGGTCAGCACTTATAAAAACTCCTAAACCCAAATATGGCGTTGTCAGTGGCGATTGCTCTAAGACTGCAAGGGAAGCTCAGCGTCCCCTAAAATGTCCCCCAAAAAAGTGGTGATATGTACTGCTGTGTGTACATTTCATTGACTAAATATGCACTAGAATACCTTCATCTTTTGTTCAGAATCAGCTACTTATCACAGGTAACTGGCGGGACTTCCTTCTCATTCATCCCCGCAGCGTCCCAGCGGTTCAACACAGCCGGACGCTGAGCGTCTTCAGACTTCAGTGGTTAAATATAGAGTGGGTTGTTCCACTGTGGAAACTGGACGGTCATTGGATAAACGCTGGGCTTTGTCCCGCCCATCGGACGCTCAGCGTCTCTGGGAGTCTATGAGGCAGTGGGCTGGCCTGGACGCTCGGCCTCTGCATGATGATTGGATGATCTGTCTGAGGCCGAATCCTTTTTTGATTGACAGTGAAATGAGCCAATCAGCGATCTTGAAGGCTCACCCTTCACCGGGGTATCTTCTAAGTTTTACATTCAGTTGTTCTGGACTGATTCGGATGATTTATCGGTCACCAGCGACTTTATCTTTCTTAAAAACGACTAGCGTTGTGTTTGAAGATTCTCTCCTGCAACCTTTTCTTTTCACCAACGAGCAGCTGTGGCTGGGGAGCTTCTCTCCCTCTCACTCACACTCACAGCCTGTCAAACAGTGGTCTCACGTAGCAGCTCCAGCTGCTAGCAAGCTGCACGTCATGGCAGATAGTATGAGTGTTGTCAACCAGATTTTGGCGAGGCCATTTGATAGTCTTCCTTACGAAGAGAAAATTAGAGTCAAACAGCAGGGCAGATCAACTCCTAAGATTGATTTAGTGCAAAAGGTGTGGAAAAGTATCAGGTCTTTTCAGCATTCCTGGTATGACAAGGTGAGCTGGCTCACTGGAAGTGCTGTCACAAATAAAATGTGTTGTCTGGTCAAAAGTGGGTTTTGGGGAATAAAATCCCAGGAAAAGACACCTAGTTGGTACAACAGGGTCACAGATCATTTACATAAATAAATAAATTTATGATGTAGGCCAGAAAAAAAATGAGCTTCCCCTCCCTGACTGACCAGCAGCCGCCACTGGGCCTTCTTCTCAAACTACTGATGGGCAGAGACAATCACTACATCACTGGGATTGTCAGGTTCAAACCTCCTTTTGCTAGTGTTTGACAAGTTGGAACAACAGCACCTACACAGGTCTGGAGACCTGTGTAGGTGCTAACTTTTTGCATTGGTTGCAGCGGTGCACCTAAAAAAAAATTTAAGATGCACCAGCACAAAAGTTAGGTGCACCCAAATTTTTCATGTCACCTTTAACGCCATAAGGTCACAATTTATCACTGTCCATAACTTGCATACAATGTAAATGATTTTTTCATGACTTTTTTTCTTTATTTTCTTCTCGTGTTTTTTTTTTTTTATCTTTACAGCTTTATGTACAATCAGGGTCTGTAAGACAGGTCATTTGTCCTCAGTGGACGTGGACGCTCATCTCTGTGCCTGTGTGATAAAGAAACTCTCCCCTTAACAGGAGAAAGGACTGAACAAGTATAGATCGATGTTATAGTTGACAATACTTTGTTTTACTTGTTTTTGTTTATAATTTAATTAATTATCTGACCATCACTAAGACAAATTTCTCAGAGCTTCACTGCTCCTTCAGAATTACTGCTCCGTGCTGAAACCTGACACCACAGTTAGACTCCATCTGGGCTCATTTGCATACTAACAGCTGATTGGACGAGTACAGAGGGCTGTGTGTGTGTGTACGTGCATGTGTTTGGGTGGGCCTATAGTCTGCAGCCTGTGAAGATACAATGCAGGGACAGAGAAAAGAGAGGAAAGCAGGTGCTGTGTCTTGTCCATTTTTGGCAGGTTTTCCCGCTACTGCAGTTACATTTGTCAACTTAAAATTTGTAAGAGTGCACCTAACATTTTCTCTTGGTGCACCAGTGTGCCCAAGAAAAAATGTTAGTTGCACAAATGGTTGCATTCTGGAGTTCTGCTACAGAAGGCAAGACAGTGGGCTACAGCACCCTAAGAGTGAACACCTTCCACATTGCCTTGCAATGCCGAATAAGTGGACATGAAGCCCTATTTTTACCTTATACCCCACCACATGACTGTCACAACCTAAAGAGCAGTGCTTCTTTATTATGAAAAAAATAATCATGACTATTTTGCTTGATAGTGAAATGACAATCACTGGACATGTTTACTCATTGATTTTAAGGCATTTGTGAAAGAATTTTAAAAGAGTTAAAAGTAAGTAGAGTGGCATTTAGTTGTGTTCAAGTAATGACAATTAGTCTCTGTTAATGATCATGGGAAACCGAATCACAATTCAGCTAATGGCTCAGCACTACCTGGAAGCATCACATAGATCTTACATATCAGACCCTAGCTCTGGATGGGTAAGATCTACGTCATAACAACACAGATACCACAAAAACTACAGGGGCCAGCAGCAGCATGGTGCAAAAGTGGCCTCACCCAAATGCAACTCTCTGCTCACCCAAGCAAAAGCTGTGGTGTATAAATGTTTTTTCAGCAACTCTTTGGATAGATAACCAGAGGGAAAGTACAGTTGACCAATTGACATATTCATTTAGATTTAGTTAAATATGAAAATGCCATTAATCAGCCAATCTTCCTTTTTGAACAATTTCAATGAAATTTAACATAATAAACTAGGAGTTCTCAGAGTGCACAAGCTGCCGGCAAGTCATTTTTAGCATTGTTTGAAGCAGTTATTGTCAAAATTGAGTAAAACTGCCCTATGTTGACCTGTATCAAGTCCTTGAGAGATTTCCTGTTATGGGATACAACTTTCTAAAAGTTTCCCTTAAAAAATATGAGCTGTCCACCGGCAACTTGGCAAATGTCTTTGTAGTTCAAAGTTATTACCGTCTTGAGTTTGAGAACTAGACAAAAGCTTTTTGATCTCCTGGAGGAGAGAGACTTTCTGCCTCTCCTTCTAAAAGAGATCAGGCTAATTGTTCAGCAGGCATGTCTCAGTCATCAAACATTAAAGGGACTGTGAGGAGTTTCTAAGTAATTACAAAAAAGTCTCACTTTTAGATATATGCCTGATAGAAATACACACTTTAAGATGAGTTTTATAGCATCTAAATAGGTTATCTATAATTGCTATTCCTTAGCCTTCCAGTCAAGTCGGACAGGGCTGGACTGGCCTGGATACTCAACTTCGGGAACAAGACAATTAAAAACTAGAGCAAATTTATATTATTTGGACACGTCTTAGACCACTGTAAGTAGCGATATTTAGCCGGCTACAAAACTACAATACGAAGTTTTCCAAAAACTGCTTATTGTCACATCAAAAACTACAGCTAAGAAACTAGAAAAAGATTAATTACCTCATCGCTTTGCATCCTGTAAGTTGTTGAAAAAAGAAGTTGTAAATCAATGCAGAGTTCTGAGGAAGGTCTAAGCTGCATTTTTATTAGCATCACAACACACACACGCTATGGTTTATGGTGCGTTCAAGTTGTAGTCAGAAGTAGGAATTTCCGAGTTCTGAGTAGGAAACTGCAACTGGAACGCCCCCCGAAGTCGGAATTTCCTACTGGGAACTCGGTGAAGCCTCGTCACCCCCGAGTTGACAATCGAAGATGGATGCACCCAGTGTGAACAGTTATTTAGCTCCTGTAATAATCAATTTATTTGCACTTCTGACTGGGGTGTGTCGCTCTAGATCAGCTATATACATCGTATTGTTAGACTTCTATTTACAAAAATGCTGCCATAGTGATAATCATATTCTTCATACAACAACACATGGCATGCTAACAACAGTTAACTATAGCCTGGTAGATCGGCATGTTTTTTTCCGACTTCAGCTGGAACGCCGATAAGTCGGAGATGATGTCACTCCCAGTTCCGGGGTTACTGGAATGCAGCATTATGACAGTTGCCGCGCATGCTCATGGGTAGCAGAGTCTTTATGTTGCCGGAAACAGATTTTCCTCACAGTCCCTTTAACAATGCAGTGACAAAATAAAAACTGGGTGAACAGAATGAGCTTAATTGTTAAATTAATGACTTGACTTCTTTTAGCTTGCATAAGCACTTTTTCACTTGAAGAGAGTTTGCATTATCCATGCTGACCTAAAGGTGGAGAATGTGATGGTGGTCAAAATCAGAGTGATGGACGTAGACCTGGCCAGCGTGGCCTTTTACATCCAGACCTGTCCATACCAGTGAGGAAACAGAACCACATTACTTTAAAGATTTTAGAGCAGCCTTCATTTAGCCGTTTCAAGGATTTGGGGGGCTGTAGGTGATTCCAGGTTCTACATGTATTTGTAAAAAGGTTTCACATTACTTGTATAAATCATAAATGACGGTACTTTTGAAAAAAAAAAAAAAGGTAAGAAGAGAAGCAGTGCTCAACTGATGAGGCATAAATTGTGAAATTTAACAGATTAGGAGAGAGAAGAACAAAGTAAAGCAGTGAGGTAAGATATGCTGCCTGATGTAATTTTTGGGAAACTTTGTGAGTTTGCTTTGTGTTCTTTCACAGTGTGGGGTCTCCCAAAGCGCTGAACGATAATAAGGGCTCATTACAGTAATTTACTTTGGAATTTCACACAAACCTGGTAAAGTTGATACAAAATACTGTCTGTCCTGATTGGGAAAAGTGTCTTAGTTCATTTTTAATGATTAATGCTTAATCTACTTTTTTGATTATTGTTGCATTTTTTTCTCAATAAAAATGTCACTATGTCAGTGTACTTTCTTTACATGGATATTGAATAAGGGTGGGCTTTCTTTGGTTTGATGGACTGGTTTTGAGGGTATGGCACATTGGGATAAAATGTCTGGAAAGAGGTTTTTTGTTTGTTTGTTTTGATTGCATTTGTTGCTGTACTTATTTCATCCCTAGTATTTTTATTTAATCATCACACAACTAGATTAAATTCACATACATGAGTAAATACTGTCATGGTTGCTCGACACTCTCACTCCTCACTCCCAGATCTCCACTGGCTCTCTCCTTTACAGAGGTTGTGGACATCTGTTGGCTACACTGTTGAGTATGTGTACCTTGGGCACCTGCTGTTACTGAATATTACATTGTATTTAAAGCTCTAGTTACATGTGTTAAGCCTGATATATGGACCAGGACTCATCAAGTTACTCATGTTTGTGTTCAAATGGGGTGTGTTTTGGATGCACGGGGTCAACCGCCTAACCACCTCCTGCATCAAGGTCTCAAGACTTGTCAATATTTTAACCAACTGCATGGCCAACCAAACTTTTTGTAAGCCAAGGTAAATATTACAACTCAGATCTAACCATATCCTTGCTGTTGCATCCTCGAGACAGAGCTGAGACATTTTAATTACTATGAGGGCCAGAGCAATGTTATTTTCATTTGCAGAGGGCAAAATTTTTTAAAAAAAGGAAGGATAAACTTAAAAAGACAGATGTAGTACATCTGCACGTGGACAGAAATCACTTTTTGAAAATGTAATTGAATAATCAATGTTGAGGAAATAATTAAATGACATTATCAAAGAAGGAAATGTATCTCACAGCAGGTAGAAAAATTATGCTTCTCATTCATCTTCACCTTTGGAACATAAACAGTCATATAGCGTCTCCACTCTAGTGTATCCGTACGTGCAGAGACCTGATGCATCACTAAACAACACTGTCAGAGTAAATCTCTCTCTACATGCAACAGGTGTCTTTACTACAGATTTGCCCTCTGAATAATTCACAGGGCTCTTCCACCTTTAAAAGATGCTTCTTATTCATTATTTAGAGGCCTTTTCACTGTGGTAGGAGGCTCCTTCAATTATTCAGCAACAATATAGAGCCTAGCAAAGGGTTAATAGGGCTTTTGCTGGCTGTTAGCAGAAGGGGAGGTAAAATGGGTGGTGGAGATGGTGATGTAGAGGGTGGGAAAGATTTATGATACAGGTCTAGTGGCAAAGTGAGAGATTGTGGCACCAGGGGGAATATAACCACGAGGCGGAGAGAGAAACAGAGGAGGACAGCAGTGTGTGATGATGGTAAAGCATCAAGAAAAGACACCAACAACCACACGTTGAGGGGCTGAGTGTGTGTGCTTGTGTCGTAAGGAAAACTATTATTCCCAGGAGGTCTTCTTATATGGTTTTAGTGGAGTATATAGTTGCAGATTGTACTGTTTAGGAGCACTAGTTTGACATCTTCGCTTAAACTAGGGGTAAAGAGACATGATGGAGATAGGGGGATGGCCTGGGGCATGTAAAAATGCTGAATTTTGAATGGGAAGTAAACATATGTATAAGCAGACCAGTGCTTTGGTTGTAATAGCTCCTGTCTTTTGGGCTCACTCTTTCCAGGGTGTACATCTTCTTACTCGTCTTTCTGATTTCATACAAGGTCTAAGTTATTCAGAGCATGGCTGGATGGACTACAGGCCTGTAAGTTTGTCGAGAGGTTTAATGTCCAACTCAGTTCCATGTTATGTTATTGCTGGCATCTGTTTTTTGTCAGTTTGTTTGTTTGTTTCTCTGTTATCAACATAACTCAAAAGTTATGGACGAATTTTGATGAAATTTTCAAGAAATGCCCAGATTGGGACAAGGAACAAATTATTAGATTTATGGAGTGATCCTGATCACCGTCTGGATCCGCCATGGCAAAAAAAAAAAAGTGATTTTCATCAATAACTACTGAACTAAAATAGAAATCATTATGAATCCAATTGCCAATGGTATGTTTTCATGGTCAAGGAATCTAAATATTTAGATGAAATAAAGGTAGGACTAATATTTATGGTGAAAATCACAACATGGGTGAGGACTGTGGTACTGGCAGAGGTTTGCGCTCTCTGAGTGCTTTTCTAGTTATGCCCGTTTCTTGCCTGATCTGAAGCCAGGGTCCTCTCAAATTGTCCTTTTTGTTAAGGAAGGTTAACAACTGGGTGAAAGAACATGGAGGTATTTCAGGGTCAGTCATGCTGCTCAAATTCTCAAAAATCTAAGGAGAGGAGCCTTATGCTTCCTTTAATATCTCTTTCAGCTTAGGACACTCTGGACCAACCTTCAGCAAGAGACATAATTAATAACACCGACAATTCTGTGTCCACTTCACTTTGAAGAGGTCTTATTATGCTCTTCAAGTTTTATACACCCTTCACTTTGTCTCCTTCACATAATGGAGTACATTTACAAATAAGATGAGTTTGTGTTATCAGAAGTTCTCCCTCTCCTCCTGTAAACAGTGCCTGTTGCTGTTTGAAGAGGCTGATTCCCCAAAATAGACATACAACTGTGACATCTTACATTTGTGTTGTTTGCAGTTCAAGCCCCTTTGGGTAGAGGTGGCAAACCCAGTGCAGAAGGAGAAAGTTGATATGGAGAGCTAATGCTGTCTATTTACTGGACAAGAGGCAAATACAATGTGGTCAGCAGGGAAAAAAAACAAATTAATAGTTATAAAATAAAAAATAAACCATAGGAACTCTGTTAAAGTCTGTTTTTGGGGGTTGCAAGCCAGGACAAGCGAGGACGGTTGGAATATGAACAAAAAAAAAAAAAAAGAATCAACGGATGAAAATTTATTTGTAGTTCAAAACAGTGTTTTTTTTCTCACTTTTTGTGTCTCCTACGTTGTTACTCCATACACTTTGATCTTTATCAGGCTTGTCACGAGACAAACCCAAAGGAGACAAACAAAAAAGACAAAGTGCAGAACCCAATCTCAGTTTGAACAAAAAAAAGTCCAAAAAATTAAAAACCAGTCCATAACAAGCTTCCTAAAAAATACAAAAACAAAGCCACAACCAAACACAGAAACCTTAACCACTGAACAAAAACACAAGGAATCACAGGAGATGTGGTGAGTGGAGGGCAAATAACCCAACAAAGAGAACAGGGAAAACAGAGACTAAGGCTGCGTTTACATGGAAACTCCTGACTTAAAGACGCAAAGATTTTTCCTTTGCGTTTTAGAATTCTTCTGCGTTCAGACGACAACGCTCGGAGACGAGTTAATCCGCTGTAGTGTGCATGCCGGTTCAGTAGATGGCGATGTAGGTCTGCAAAGAGGCAGCGCTGCTACAATACATGTATGAAGAAGAAAAAGCCGAAGCTGTTGTTGTTCCTGGTATGCGTGCGCAACCTTCATCTGAAAAAGTACTGCGCATGCGGTGACGCCATGCATTTCACCCTGAAACGCTCTGATGCGGGTTTACACGTGGCTGCATGGAGAGCGTTTCGGAAACTTCCCACCCTGGAGCCTGTTTTCAAAAGTTTCCATTTTCAACGAGTTTCCATGTAGAAGCAAGGCCAAAACGCAATGAAAACTTGTTGGATTTGACCGTTTTCGGCACCATGTAAACGGCCCCTAAATACACCGGGGTAACAATCAAGCACAGGTGAAACAATCACACAGGTGGAGGGAATCATCATCAGGGAGACACAGAAAGTAGGGCAGGAAAACAAGAGGAGGAACAAAGGGATTTCAAAATAAAACAGGAAACAAGAGAGACAAGGGAAACAGGACACAAAACGGGTAACTTAACTAGGATAAAAAACTGGGACATGACAGTAAAACATGGAACACCAGGAGTTCTAAAAGAGTAACAAGTCCTATCCTGACAAGGCTTACACTTTTGATATGATCAAGCCAATTCCATATTCATATGTTTTGAACATATGCTCTTATACTCTTTGATAGCAGGTGTGCAGTATCTAAAATCCAAGATGAGTTTTATCTTTGCTCTTAATTGTTCTTAAAGGGATATTTCAAGTATTTTAAAGTGTGGCTCCCAGAGGTCCATAGTACAGTAAATATGATTCTACTATAGCAACTTACAATCTTTGCCACTAAGGGAAGATATCCAGGGGATCTATAGGGATATATAGCAGCAAATGGTGCCACCAAAAGCCTTGTAATTTACCCACTTTTAGGTTAAAACTTAACAAAAAATAACAATGGCTTGACTTATCCTTATAAACCAGAGTACACGCTGGAAGAACTTCTACAGATGAGTCACAGGTAGACAGAGGAGTAGGAGAAACTGCTGTATGGACTGAGGAGCAGGACAGATCACCTGTTGGTGCACATGAATGGACTATGAGCCCATGCTTACAAATCTGGCGGCCAGTTGATGTCATGTGTGAGACTTGGTGTCAATGTGCTCTGCAGAGCACTTTAATTTTGATGAGCTATAACAGCTATCCTGTGCTGTACTCCTGACTTGTAAAAAGGGCACATGTATCATGTTCTGTTGCTGCAGGGTGAGTCCTGATGCCCATAAAGAAACAAAAGTAGGTTGAAACATGAAAGAACGCAGTGACAGAGCCTTGACCATTTGTTTTGCATGATTTTTCATGCAGGATGAATACAAGAGTGGCCCACTCTGATCAATATCAGTTTGTGTTCCAGTGACCACTATCTGACCCCACTGCAGTACTCTGACCTTAATAGCTGATGAGAAGAACTGGTGGAAGGATTTGTGGCCCATACGGTGCACTTCACAGGGGTTAGTTGAGGGAAAGTAAAACTTACTGTAGCACCTATCAACATAGCTCAACTAGATGCACAGTTTTAACCTAAAAGTGGGGTAATTACGAGGCTTTACATGGCACCAAGTACTGCTATATATTGGCTACTTTCAGCTCACCTTTCTTCAGGGACAAAGTTCACAAATTGCTATATAGGCAGTTAAATTGTTTATTCATATTTCTGTTTCAGCCTTGGGTCACATGGCACATTTGACAATGTGTGTTGATTTTTTAATTTGTTGATAAATAACCTCGACTAAATTTGACTTTGTATATCAAGGCCACCTTTACACTGCAATATTTCAACCAAACACTATACAATTTTTCCAAGTTTTGCCAGTGTTTGAGCACATTTTTTTCTTTCTCTTTGGTATTAAGTGTAATTGTTCTCACTTGAAAATCAATATGCTTTAGATAAGTTTTTTCAACAGTGAACTCTGAGGACAACAAAGATTGATCTTGTTAGGAAATAACTGTTGAACTGGGTTTTATTTTTGTTTTGGTCTTTTTCCATCTTCTGATTTTCTGATGTTAACCAGCTTAAAAGGTTTAACCACACCTGCCATCAAAGAGCTTGTGATCCTAATAGCGTCCAAAATGTGGATGTGCAGTAATGGTTTTAATGATTTTTGGCGTAGTCGTACAAAGACTAAGGTCATCTCTTGTCTCTTAGTGGCACGCAATTTGTCTTTTGCACAGCGGCAGTAGTGCCACCTTCTACAACATCTGATTGGTCTGTAATGAACATAACTGATGGAACAACCATCCAATGACGTGTCAGATATGCTTTTGAAAAGGTTCCCTCCCCCTAAATACTTTCTCTGGGCTGTTGTCCAGATGGACTAGTGACATATATTCTGCTTAATATATATAGGCAGCCTATGTGGTATGTCATGTTAGACATTTAAGCCTTTCGTTATTTGTTATTTAGTTCAGACTAAACAGCGTTCAGATGCTATTCTATGGAGAAAAAATACAGAACAGAAATATCTTGCTGTGTAGGAAATTTAACAGGACACTCAAACCCTTGTAGTGTTTACAAAATGGTAAAAAAAAGCCTCCGCTATCTAAACACTCAGCAACAAGTAAATCATATTCAGGGACTTTCATTCCCAAAAGAACTCCTTTAAGAGAAAAAAAAGAGAAAATAATGCGGATAAAAGGATGCAAGTTTCCCTGCTCAGATCAATTTGTAAGTTAAACATATTGCACAGCTGCGCCTGAACCAGTCTTTGAATTCACTAATTTCAAATGAAACACTGGGGATTGTCTGCTTGATCAGAACATAGAGGACGTATCTAAACATAAAACCTTCTCTGTAGTTTGAGGACTTCTCTCCAGACACCCCCTTTAGGTTTAAAATAACTTCTTGGCTCCTGATAAGAAAATGTTCTGGTTTCAAACAAATTCCTGTCCCTGCAGCTGTGGTTTGCTCTGTTGTCTGTGTTATCGTCTCCTCTGTGGCTCGGCTCACCTCCTTCTTTCCAGCACAGCCAGGAGGTTAGAGAGGTGCTCTCGCCCTGAGCTCAGACACCACATTTACCCGACAATATCGACTGAGGGGGAGGAGACTGGGTCTCATTCAAGATCCACAAAAATGGTTATTCTATGGCTACCATTTAATCTATATTCTGTGTATTGTGTTTTCAGTATAATGTTGTGTGAACACTGGGGGTTTAAACCCTTTTATTAATAGATCCATTTTAAAAAGTCAGGGACAGAGGTAGTCAGCATGGTAGTCCAAATTTGTAATGCTTGTTAACATTTTTAACATTTGAGGATGAGAGTAATCATATGGTAAATGTGTAATATAAAGTTTTAAATATTCAATAATTCATAATTAGTACTTCAGATAAAGGACAGATGGATGGATAGGCGATGGATGTAGTGCATCGTTGCAAAACTGATTTGATTATCTTGAGGTCACCTCGTTAACCTGACTCACCAGGCTGACAGTTAAGTCGAGTGTATTCCTTAAGTCCATCTGGGAAACAACCCATAGAAAGTATTTGGGAATGGACAGAACCTTTCAAAAGCAAATCCTGCAGGTTTCTGGACGATCATTCCGTTGGTTACAGGCCCATCAGATAATGTAGTGGGCAAGCGCTACTGCTGCAGTGTTATATGCAAACATAGGGCACTTAGTAGAGCAAACTATAGCCAAAATATGCTAGAAGTGGAGCAAAACTATCAGTTCTGTCAATAAGTACTTTCCATGTTGATGTTTATCATTCAATAAAGCTTATTCCACTTCTCTTTTAGTGGACACTGAATGGGCCGTGCCACTTTGGGTCACTCAAAATTATTGTAGATTGGAACTTGGCAAGATGGATTTACCTGATCATGTGTATATATATATCTATATCTATAT